>PISX010014809.1:0-51776 GCA_004024625.1 Mellivora capensis
TTCTTTTATTTCTCCAGAAAGGGCTTTTATATCTCCAGAGAGGGTTTCTCTAATATCTTCTATGCCTTTTTCAAGCCCGGCTAGAACCTTGAGAATTGTCATTCTGAACTCTAGATCTGACATATTCCCAATGTCTGTATTGATTAGGTCCCTGGCCTTTGGTACTGTCTCTTGTTCTTTTTTTTGTGGTGAGTTTTTCTGCCTTGTCATTTTTTCCAGATAAGATTATATGAAGGAGCAAATAAAATACTAAAAGGGTGGCAAAGACCCTCGGAAAGTGCCCTTTAATGAAAAAATTGAATTAACTGCAAGACTAAAGAATCATGGGGATAAAGCCATGAATTCCGCACTTTGCTTTCTCCTCCTCTGGAGTTCTGCTGCTCTCCTTGTTAAGTGAACTTGGTCTTGGCTGGATTTCTTTTGATCTGGGGGAGGGGCCTGTTGTAGTGATTCTCAAGTGTCTTTGCCCGAGGCAGAGCTGCACCACCCTTACCAGGGGCCGGGCTGAGTAATCTGCTCGGTTTCGCTTTCGGGAGCTTTTGTTCCCTGAGCACTTTCCGTAGAGTCCAGAGGACGGGAATGAAAATGGCGGCCTCCTAGTCTCTGGCCCGGAAGAGCTGAGATTCGGGGCTCTACTCCTCAGAGAAAAGCCCCAGCTACTCCCATCTCCCTCGCCTCTGGGGCGCTCCGAGCTCACCCAGCCTGCGACCGGTTCAAGGTAACCCCGAGCTGAGAGCTCACTCCTTGGCTCTGTCTCTGTGGCCGGCTTCCCGCTCTGATACCTGCTAGCTCTGCGACACTCAGACACCCCCGATCCTTCTGTGACCCTGCGGGACCTGGGGCCACGCTGACCCCGTGTGGGCTTCACCCTGGTTTAGCCTCTGGAGCCATGTCCCTCCGTGGAGCAGACTTTTAAAAGTCCCGATTTAGTGTTCCGTTGCTCCGCCGCTTGCAGCGAGCCGGCCCCTCCCCCGCGGTCTATCCTCCCGTCGCTTTTGATTCACTTCTCCGCCAGTCCTACCTTCCAGAAAGTGGCCGATTTTCTGTTTCCAGAATTGCTGTTCTTCCTCTCTTTGATCTCCCGTTGTATTTGTAGGTGTTCGCAATGGTTTGATAAGCTATCTAGCTGATCTCCTGCTACCTGATGTAGTCTCAGCTGCTACTTCTCCGCCATCTTCTATATCCTCTAATAATACTTCTTAAGGAAGAAAACCAAACTGTGTGCCCAGATATTGTTTTCTTTTAAAAAACCTTACATATCTATATATTAAAAATACCAATTTAAGGACATTGGAAAATAACACAATTTTAAATTCAAAATATTCTAATAAAAACAAATAAACATTTTCCAAACAGCAGGTTCTCAAGAGAATCATACCAGAAAACTAAATCACAAATTTAGGGTACAAACTCTTACAAAACTTAGGGTACAAAACTTACAAAGATACAAACTCAGGGTGTATCTTTATGACTTTAAAACTCGTAGAACACTTCATAAAAATTCAGAAGCACTTTTAATTGTGACAGAGAGGTAAGTGTAATAAAGAACAACAAATGCCATAAATAAAATAAAGCTCTCATTTGAACTGATATGAGCTCCCACAGATGTTTGCCGCAGATTCTAGGACTTTCAGCTTCTGAGACTTAGCACTACAGAAGCAGCAGGAGGGAAAAAAATTAATCTGACCCTTACTACTCACTTATCATGAAACTAGACCATGATTCTGCATAGAACATTAAAACTTCAGAATTACTGAATTATGTCTGTCTCTCCATTACATGCTCATTCACTCATTTAATTTAATCTACAATATGCAAAACATTGTGTATATTCACACATACAAACATGAGATGAAAAAACATAGTTTTTTTTTTTTCCATTTGGAAATAAAAGTAAATAGGACAGGAAAAAAAACAAACATATTTTATCAAGTATCTAGCAGGACCAATCACTTTCTTACTTATGAAGTACATTGAAAAGGGCACAGACTTTGAAATAATTTTGTAGAAATTTTTTCCCACTTACTGCCTATCTCATAATTTCTAAAAATTATTCCTCAAAAACATATTTTTGCTATTCTGTAAACAGAGGACAGTGATCCAAATGTATAAGAACTAGTAAAGTATTATAGATGACCTAGTAAGAAGACATAAAGTACAGAGCCCTTGGCATACAGAAAGGTATCAATGGATGTTACTTTTTTTTTTTTTTAAATTACTGACTCTGTAATGATCTGATTGAGCTGTGATGCTTAACCAACTGAGCCACCCAGGCATACCCCAGGGACTTAAAATTTTTGATTAAGAAAATTCACATGAAACATTTAACATAATACCTGGATCATGTATCCTGATCAAAGTTTAGCCAAGCTTTTTATTAGCTTTATTATTTATCTTATTATTTAATCTTGGCATCAATATTCCTCATGCCAGACCTAACTGAATTCATCCAAAAAATATGACTTATGTCAAGTTCTATGAACCACGTTTTAGTGATGAGAAAAATAATCAAAATACAAATACACTTGCACTAGGAATATTATTAAATCTATGGTCAGAGAAGAAGTTTTAGATAATGAACAGTGAATCCCAATGTTTAAGTTAACCATGCGGTGTTCTGTTTTACTTCATTGGCCCAGATACCTGACCTGAGATGTTTCTTGCCCATGTATATCTCCATATTCTTCCTAATATTACTTGGATGTCTTACTCCTATTTGCTTTATGGCATTCTTTTGTCACCTTTATATAAGAGCAAAGGGAAACCATATCTGAAGTGATAAATTCCTACCATAGAGGACTCCTATCTGTCCTGTGTCACCGCACACATCCCATCATCTTATATTAGAATCAGGCCTTGACTTTTAGAAGGTCCTCCCAATGTTGATGCATTTGTGGATTTACCTTTAGCAAAAGCTCCTTGCAGCCAGGGATCCATGACCAGATAATGGGATCGTTCATGCTGCCTGATTTATTCAATGACTCTTGAACTGTGTCATCGTGAAGCTCTTTCATTCCTTCCGCCAAGAACCACTCAAATAGAAATGGCTCAAGTCATCTGAAGGAACAAATCTTGGGAACTATCATTTAAGACAAGGAAAAAACACTTTATTCACTAGTCCTTATTAAGTCAACTCATAAATATATATAATTGAAAATTTCAAAGGATTTTTTTTTTATACGGGGCAACCCTTTTCCCTTGAATTTACTATTCTTGAAATAACTGCAAGTGCTTTTATTACTGGGAGGCAATGTGATGTTTTGTAAAAGAACAAGATTCAAAGTTAGGCAAAACTAATCTTAAAACTCTATCACAATGAATAACTGCAGTTCCTTACAAATTTATTTATCATATCATACACTCTTTTTCTTTGTCTAAAAATGGAGATGTGTGTGTGTACGCATATACACACACATATATATATATACATATACACATACAAATTCCCATATATACGTACACACACTATGTGTATGTATGTGTATGTATACATACACACACATATAATAAGCTTACTGGGAATATTAAATGGGAACACATTTTTAAATGTTTTGCTTGGCACTTGGAACATACTCCACAAATGGTGGTTGAGTTCCTTTAGGAAAATGTTTGTGTATGAGCGAGAAAGACCTCAAATCTCGCTGGTACTATGGAACAGAGATAGGGAGTATTGTGGAAATCTAGAAATAAACATAGCCTATTGCTCCCCATCACCTACTCCAGCATGCATGTAAACCTTATCCTGCAAAGGTTATAAAATGCAACATAGATTAAATATATTCAACATAGGTGGCATAGCAGGAGGACCAACAGAACAGTGGCGTTGTTGTCTAAAAGCTTGGTTCGAATCTCGTTGCTTAAGAGAGGAGAACATCAGGGGCGCCTGGGTGGCTCAGTGGGTTAAAGCCTCTGCCTTTGGCTCAGGTCATGATCCCAGAGTCCTGGGATCGAGCCCCACATCAGGCTTTCTGCTCCGAAGGGAGCCTGCTTCCTCCTCTCTCTCTGCCTGCCTCTCTGCCTGTGATCTCTGTCTGTCAAATAAATAAATAAATCTTAAAAAAAAAAAAAAAAGAGAGGAGAACATCATTCTTGATTTTGCAATTCTCTCATTTTTCATATTCAATATTTCATCAATATCACGTATAATTTTCCTTCTATGCCCACTCTTTTGGATTCCCACTCTCATTAGACATATCTTGCAACCCATCATAATTAGCTTGAACTGTATTTCAGCCTGGTCTTGTCTACAAGTTTGGCAGACAGCATTATCCTTCCAGCATAAAAATCTGATGAAGTTTGTTATCTTTTTTGACCCATCAAATATTTTCCACTACTCTAAGTATAAAGTCTAAGTCCCTTAAATAGCTTCTAAGACTCTTAACTAAATGACCTTTGCCTGCATCACCAGATCCATCATTTGCCACATACTCTGTTCTCTGGCTCCCCTCGCCAGGCTTACCACTTTCCCCCCGGTTCCTAAAACATTTGCTTCAAAATGCTTCTAAACATGTTTCTTACAGTGTCCATTCCTATTCCCCTAAATCTCACCTCACACACTCACCTTAGTACTCTCTCTGCCTCTAGACATTTAGGTAGATAGGTAGGTAGGTAGGTAGATAAATAGTTAATTACAATAGTTTTAGATTTACAAAGCTATTAGGATGATAGTAGTGAGAATTCTTCTATAAACCATATCCAGGTTCTCCTATTTTTCCTATTTTTTTAAGCCATACCTTATTATGGAATATTTATTATAATTAAGGTGATTTTGGTATTGTTATTAGCTTTAAGTCTATACTTTATTTACATTTCTGCAGTCATCCCTGATGTTCTATTTTTCAAAATCTCTTCTAGGGTCCCATATGACATTTAGTAGTCATACCTCTTTGGTTCCTCTTGGTTTTGATAGCTGCTCATGTTTTTCCTGTTTTTGAAGACTATGGCATTTTTTAAGATTACTAGTAGGTATTTGTAGAATCTCTTTCAGTTGGTTCTTTTGTCTGATGATTTTCTCATGATTAGACTGGGGTATAGGTTTTATAGAGGGCACAGATTTGTGGAAGAACACCACAGTGGGAAAAAAATGCCATTTACATTACCACGTGGAAAGGGTACTTATAATCAATATGACTTATCATTGTTCATGTTAATTTTGGTCACCTGACTTGAAGTATTTATCGTCTTTTCACTATAAAGTTATTGTTTTCCCTTTCTGTATTATTTTCTTCGAGGAAAAGCCAGTATACATAGCCACACTTAAGGAATGAGGAATTATATCCTGGTTTTTGTGAACACAGTATCTACTTAAATTATATTAGCCAAGCCATTGAATGAGTTGGGAAGTTTGCTTTTGCTTTGTTTCTGAAACAGATTGTAGACAATTGGTACCATCTTATTTGAAAGTATGGTAGAATTCACTCATGAAACAATCTGGGATTTTATCTGGGATAAAAGCTTTTAAAGTTGATTCTTAGAGAGTTTTTAAATTATTAACAAACTCAAGGAAGATAAGAGATAAATAATCAAACTCAAGGAAAATAAGAGATAAAGAACTACATCCATTATGAATTACACAGGTATTTACCATTAGCTAATTTCATTTTTGTCCATAATCATGAAAGAAACAGGTTATTGAAGGAGGGCTCATGTTTGGCATTTGAACTAATATATTTTACTTATTATTATATATGTTATATATAATATATATTATTTATTTATTATATATTTCATTTTAACATATTTCATTTAGTTAAGATATAATTAGCAGTTAAAGACTATGAGATACAAATGGAATATTGGACAAATACATGAGAAATACAAGATGTAAAATAAATCCCTTTCATCCAAGACGATCTAATAGTGAGACACACAGAAACATATATACAACAGTTACCATGGGGAATTGTGATACATTTTGAAAGAGATAACTAAAGGATTCAGAAACACTGATAAAGAAGTACACAATAACCTGAGATACATGTGGGGAAAGGTATTCTGTGAGAAAATAGCAGAAAGTAGAAGTATCCATGTAAAATCAGTGATTTTTTGTTGTTGTTGTGTTGATTACTCTTTAGATATTTAATTTATTCCTGGAAGAAATAAAAGCAATGACTTCATTGGCATAGTCAAAAAATAAAGAGAAATGGTCTTGTTGAAAATATTTTCATCACAAACTTTTTCATTTTTTATGCAAACTTGTCAAAGCCCTTCAGTATATCACTTCTGTTTTTGATAGGGTCTATTAAGTTATATTTATTTTTATCATAGTGATATTTATTTTTTCATAAATTATTATGAATTTATATATTTTAGTTCATGATAGTAATAGTTATCTTTTTCTTATATAACCTTCCATTAAAACAATGTACACACCACTGTATTACCTGTACCCTGTAGGTGTTTAATATTTATTAAAACAATGAATCAGCGTCTCAACATTAATTTAATGGAACTGGATTTCTATATTAGAACTCTTGATTACAAGTGACAAAACTAGTTCAGGATAAGAAGATATTTATTGCAAATTGAATCACATTATTGGGAAATCCAAAGATAAATTTGATTATGTCTGAATAGATTTGTGGTTGAACCATTGGGAATTCCTTCTTTCCTTTTCTCCTCTCCTCTCTTCTCTAGTCCTTTTCTCTTCCATCTCTTTCTCTTTCAGCTCTTACTTATTTTAATTGTCTTTATTTTCTGTTGGGTAGGCCCTTAGGGCAAAAAGGGCCTCCAGAAACTTGACGTCAAACTGGTCTTTAGAGCTGAGGAATTCCTCAGTAAGAACATAGTACAGTGTTTCTTGTTAAATCCATCTTCTAACTCTTTGGAAAGAGTCTGGACAAGAGTCATCATGTGGTAAGTGGGCAAGGCAGAATAACATATAGTCTTATCAGAACATGGAATAGCGAGAAGCAGTTCCCTAATGGAAAGATGAATGCTGGTTGGATTGTCTTTAATCACTTATTTATTATTACTTTTTATAAGATTTACTACCTGAAAGATGTAGTGAGGACTGATTATATAAATCTGTGTCATCACAGGAAATTAATTACCCAGCCCACTAACAAGGGACCAGAAAAAGAAACTACCTTCTGTGAGGAAGCAGCTAACTCATGATCACCTGCACCCCCATCACCTAAGGCTGGGCTCCTCCAGATTGCAGCAAACACCCTAGGGATTATTTTTATTTTTGCTCTAGCACATAAAATCATCCACAGAGCCCCTAATTCTTCCCTAATGGTCTCTCGTTGTGGCATATTAAATGTCAGAACTTTTAATATCTCAGGTACAATACATCTTCTGAAGTGGAACTGTGAATTTTATGCAGTCCCAGACAACGCAAATAAGGTCAGGATTTTTGCATAATCTTATAGTCTGAATGAGTGTAAGTATGCAGCTGAAAATACCTCCAGAATATGTGCATTGTTGTGCACCAGTTACTAATTTAGTCAGGCATACTGTCAGTTAGACCATTAGCCAGCCAGCCTCCGAGACCATGCATCCAGCACCCATGCAAGCGCTCATCCCTTTAATCAGACTCTTAGCGAGTCAGCTGGCCTTCATGCAGATAGTCAACCAGTCAGCCTGCACATTAACTAGTCAGTTTGTGAGGCAGCTAGTCAACCAGCCAGTGAGCCTCTGAGCCAGGGAATGATTGAGCAAGTCAGTAAGCCTCTTCTTTCAGCTTGGCAGCCAGGCATCCAAATCACTTGTTAATGTATCAACAATTCTGTTAGCCAGTCAGTCCTCAAATCTAGCTATAGAGAGGTGTTGTCCAGGTTTTTAGCTTTGTTTGGCTTTTAGGATTGCTTTGGTTTACTGCTTACTTTCTCAATATTTTTAAACATCATGAGCAAACTGAATTATTCCATTATAGATTTTCCAACTAGACGGGATATTTAAGACTGCACCATGTTGCAACTTCTGATCAACAGAAGAGACACTGTGCTGCAAAATGTTAATAGAGTCAGCAGGTTTGCAGAAGGGATGCCAGCATATTTAGAAGAATATTCACAGTTTAGGAAGATATATTACTGAGAGAATAAAGGAGTAATAGTTATAGAATATCCTGTTTTTAATTCTATAATTAACATGTCTCTCAGATGTTCCATTATGTAATATTTTGTAAATAACTTTAATATTTTAAAAATAAAACAGAGATTTACCTTTCAGGTATTATGAAGTTAAGAATTTCAGGTAATCCAGATATATCTTCCTCAGTTACTTCAAATGAGTCTGTTTCCCTCTATTGAAAAAGAAAAGTATTTTCAATGTTTATTCTTAAATTTACTCATTCTACAAATTCATTTGTGTACTGTATAACAGATGGTATTCCAGAGTTCAAAGTCTAAAGACAAAACAACAACAACAACAACAACAAAAACCCACAACAACCTTTCTTTGAAGGAATCCATAGGATTTGACATCAGTGAAAACTTAATAAGGGAATAATCCTAACAAAAGTACAAAGTTTTATGTAATCACCCAGCAGTGTTTCCAGAAAACGGGATGATGCGAGGTTAGTTTTGAGGAGTAGGAGTTTCTGCCTCCCTTTGGAATGAGGCAGAAATAATAAGACCTCGGGGAAATGTGTAGTGTCCTTTTAGAAAAGTGCCAAACATTCGGTTTTCAAGTATGAATCTACACGAGTGTGTAAAGTACCACTAAGGAAATGAGGCTGCAGAAGCAAGTTAGGTCCTATGATGCATATCTTGTTCTTGGATGAACTTCATCCTGACATTTGCAGAGGAACCCTGGAAAGACTATGCCTGAGAGAGGAAATTCTGTGCCCCTCAGGCACTGACAGTCTGCATGACTGCTCTTACATTTTTGGACAGCACTCTTCAAATTTTTTTGTTTATGAATTTCCAAAAGGATTATGAAAACCTCAACTCTCTCAAATATTTAAATAGGCTTATAACATTTATTTTAAGTGTAGATAGCTGTAGCTGTTTTCATTCCTGGCACATATTAAATGGTGAAATTTTTAAAATAAGACACATAGGTCATTCTTATAAATATATTCCAAGGAAATGGAAGTCATATAGCAAATTGATAACATTCTTTTGGAGTCATGGACCTAATTTCAGTGTGTGGAGGGGGATTTCCCACACCCCCAGCAAGCAATTCTCAGACATCAGGTATCATAAAATTCAATTTTTATAGTATCTACCTGGACCTAGCTTCAGATCCCGTAAGCAGTTGGCTCAGTCCTACACAACTGCCCAACCACTCTGTTTACCTCCATCCCACTTTAGGTGCCAGTCACAAACCTAGGTGTCTCCTGTGCTTCTGACCTACTGGCAGATCAGAGGTTCCCACAAATCTTCTCCTTAGGTTCCATTACTTTGCTAAAGTGGTTCACAGAACTCGGAGAAACATTTTTCGTACTAGATTACTAGCTTATATAAAAGGATGTAACTCAGGAATGCCAAATAGAAGAGATACACAAGACAAGGTATGAGGAAAGGGTGTGAAGCTTTCATGCCCTCTCCAGGGCCACCCCTCTTCCCACATCCACGTGTTCACCAACCTGGAATCTTCTAGTCTGTCCTTCTGGAACTTTATGAAGGCTTCTTCACTTAGGCATTTTTTTTTTTTTTTCTTTTCAGCATTCTTGATAAAACCACTGATCAAGGAGGGTGGGACCAGATATTCCAATGCACCCAGTATTCCTATGCACCAGCACTGGCCCTAAAGGGAGGTCTAATTACCTCATTAACATAACATAAGGCTTTACTACTCTCCGCACTTAGGAAATTCCAAGAGCCTCAGTGCAGGAGACCAGCATGGAGATCCAATACACACAGTTGTCCCTCTTATCCGAGGTTTCATTTTCGCATTTTCAGTTCCCGCAATCAACCACTATCTGGAAGCGGTAGATTCTCCTGGCGAATCATCAGAAGGTCAATGACAACCTACATCTACATCACCAAGCCCACGTCACAAAGCTGCGTCATTTACCTCACTTCGTTTCGTGAGGCAGGCAGCTACCATCCCGCAGCCGGGAAGGGAGAGAGTGAGTACAGTGTAGTAAGATATTTTTAGAGACAGTGAGACCACATTTACATAAAATTTTGATATAGTATAATATTATAATTGAATATTATTATTAGTTACTGTTGTTAATTTTTTGCCATCCCTAATTTCTAAATTAAACTTTGTCATAGGTATGGATGTATAGGATAAAAGATAGTATATACAGGATACTGTAAATCCAGTACTGTACATGGCTTTACTGGGGGTCTTGGAACATACATCCTTTAGATAAAGGGGGACTACTCTCTTTCTTACTATAAATCACAATATCATACACCATTCTCAATCATTTTATAAATTTGCAAGTTTTTTTTTTCTGTGAACAGATTTTATAGCCCTTTCTTTCTATTTGAACTCTTATTTCACTGTCTCCCAAAAGTTTATCCTAATGCAATTGATTATCCCTGAAAGTGTTTTATTTTTCTACCATATCACACTTTATAATAAAATGCACTTTTAAAATATTTAAAAACTATGCATTAAAATGCATTTTATATTATAGCATCTGGTAGCTGATAGTCTTTAAGTATTTAAAATTAATTGGATTAGTATTATGTTACAATTAATATTAGTATAATATATAATCAGCTTATTATATATATTTGCTAAATTGGATTCTTAATGTGAACAGTGCTTTTTATCAACTAGAGCATTTATTCACAGAACACTATTTCTTACTGGTAGAGTGAAAAAGAAAAAAAAATCTTTTTTTAAAGATAACTTCTGAGTAGTACTCCATGTACACAGATAAGTAGAAGGGAATAAGAAGAGTTTTGCCATGTAAAATCCCTCAGTGCTGTAAACTCCTTCCAAACTGCAATATGAAAAAATTCATAGTTCTCCATTACCAAAATGTTTTCGGTGATCTTTCAGTAGACATCTCCATTATGTCACCTATGATTTTGTCAAAGAAAAGTACTGAAAACCATCTGACTTCCAAACAAACTTATTTCCAGTAAGTGTAGTCATTATTTTCCTTAATTTCTGGGAACTACATCAGAAAAGCTTTACTAAGCCTTATCGAGTTATTAACCCTGTTTTTTCAGCAACTTAGAAGCACCTTGTTTATCCTTATATAACCTGAGAGAATTGAAAGACATGTACCATTAATTTAAAGAATCTTTGCCAATAATTACATGAATATCAATACACATATGCCATTACTTTTGTACAGAAGCATAACTTCACATGCATTAAAGTGCACTAACATTTACTTCCTGGCTTAATGAATTTTAAGTTATTTAGGTTAAGTCATATGTTTATGTGCTATCTAGATAAAGTCAGCACCCTTCCCTTCTGACCTCTTATACCATTCTCTAAAAATAACACTGCAGTTCAGTGAGGAAGGCTTTTTCAGTTAGTGGTGATGGGTCAATGGAAAATTATATGAGCAAAAAAAAAATCTTCTCTGTCGGAGCATGTCATAGAGAGGACATAACCACTAGCTGTCCTGCGTGCAGGACTTGGACAATAGTAGGCTCCTTGCCCTCTCTCCTGTCCTTGGAATATATATTCCACCAACCGTTTCCACAGCAAGAGCTGGTTGAAGGACATAGTCTTGAGGTCATCTGGACTGAATATGTAACCCAAACCTTGTTAGGGCCTCTGTACAAACTCTTCAGATTCCAGCCAGCAGAAGGAGAGGTCTACTTTGAGTGGCCACTCAAAATAAGCCTCCTATGTAAATTCCTTTCCTTATTAAACCCTCCACCTGTCAACTGGGGAGGTCTGCCTCTATTTTTAGTCTCTCCCTACCCTCCATGTGAGGGTGGGGAGGCAGTTTGAGAATGCTCAGCCACAAAGAAACAAGTATCAATTCCACATATATTGTAGAACTACATGTGAAAGGGATAATAATGAATCTTTTAGGGATAACATGAGAAAATATCATTATTTCTTTGAAGCAGGCAGTTAAAAAAAGTCCATAAAAATGTTAAACATTAAAGAAGTAAAAATGTGTGTAATAGGTTATATTGAGAACTTCAGTTATCCAAAGAATCCCTTAAGAGAGTGACCAAACGGGCGCCTGGGTGGCTCAGTGGGTTAAGCCGCTGCCTTCCGCTCAGGTCATGATCTCAGGGTCCTGGGAACGAGTCCCGCATCGGGCTCTCTGCTCAGCGGGGAGCCTGCTTCCCTCTCTCTGTCTGCCTCTCTGCCTACTGTGATCTCTCTCTGTCAAATAAATAAATAAAATCTTAAAAAAAAAATAGTGACCAAACAACCCAATAGAATGACAGAAGATATTCACATTATGAATCTTATATTCAGAATACATAAAAGAACACTTACTAATCAATCTGGGGAAAAAAAGCAGATGATCCAGCTGTAAAGTAGAAAGGACACTCTAGGCAGGGATTTCACACACATGGAGATTCAAAGGACTGAGGAGTCTAGGAAAGGTTATCATCCTCATCAATCATCAGGGAAATGCATATCAAAACTACAGTGTGATAGCACCTTCCAGCTACCTGTGTAGTGAACTAGACAGTACTAAATATTGGCAATAATGAGGGGCATTAGCAATTCTGATACAGTCACTTTGTACAACCCTTTGGCAGTTACTGACAAAGCTAAGCATAGCCGATAACCCAGCAATTCCACATATAGTTATATATCCAGTTGTATTATGTTACCATTTATTTGAAATACTTTCCTTCACACTTTGGATTCCTTTGATGATTCTGCTGTAAATCAAGTGACTGTATTTGTATGTGTTCCTAAGCCAGTGTGATACTTATTTTGAGGGGGTGGAGTGGGGGAGGGGGATGGAGGGGTCCAGCGCAGGTGTGCCTTGGGAAGAGGTGGGCTCCAGGCAGGCAGGCAGGAGGGGTGGTTTAGGTTTCGGGAGAAGGGGAAGCCCTGCAATCAATTATTCCCAGGAGTCAAAAGCAACCATGAGGGAAAAGCAGGCTGGTGCACAGTGCTGGTGTCACTACTGCCACCCATACTTTATTAATTACTGTACCTCTATAAAAGATCTTCAAATCAGGTACTGTAAGCCCTTGAAATATTCACTCTTCAAGATTGTCCTGGCTATTTTCAGAGTGTTTGCATTTTCATATAAAGTTGAAGATAATCTTTTCAGCTCCTAGAAACAAATCAACAAAAGCCTTCTATTCTGTTAACTGGAACTGTCTTGAATCTACAGATAAATTGGGGGAGAATTGAAAGCTTAGCAGTTTGGGTCTTCTGATGGAGAAGGTCCATTTTAAGGTTTCTTGTGTTTTTAAAATGATACAGTTCTGGATATTGTTTATTACAACTTTGTTAATGACCCTCAATCATAGATTTTTATGCATTCTTCCCAGCTGCCTGTGACGTTTATAGATATAAAATTAACTAATGACCTCAGAAAACTGGAACTTAGCCTTTCCATTTTTTTTTTTCATTCTGGTTGTCTATGTTTGTTTGTTTTTTTGTTTTGTTTTATTTTGCTTTGTTTTTATTTTTCTTTTATCTTCCATTCCCACTCAATTTGCCCATCTAAATTCATTAATTGTTCTGGTACTAATTTCATACGAAGCAACCAAAACTAGCCATTAGCATTCTTTCCTGTGCTAAGGAACAATCCCTATTTGTGTTTACAGTACAGAGTTATAAATTACATTGAAATATCATTCAGTTAGAGTCATTCTCCAAGATTGTAAAGAGATGGATGGTCTCCAGGGGAGGGTTGTCATAAAAAGGAAAATCAAACCAGCTGAATAATACAATAAGTCTCTGTATAAAGCTAGCTCAGCCAAGCAGGGATATGAAAGGTGGCAGCCTTTGAGGAGATGGCTGACAGATTTCATTTGTTGATCTTGCCCTGGTGTCACATGTCATATTTTCCCACCACCCTTTCGGTGTTCTACAGGCACCCTTTCCAGGTGCTGTCAGGGGAATATTCAGTGGCTGCCAGTTAAAGGGCCCTGCATGTTTAAGTCAAGTGGTTAAAAAACAGCCATTTTCTCCTCTCCTACGGTAAGGTTCAGCTAAATCTCTAGTTGATTTACTAATCATATAGAAAGAAAGTGAGGCTGGCATAAGTAAGTTTGACTCTTTTCCTTCCTTCCCTCCCTCCCTCCCTCCCTTCCTCCCTCCTTCCTTCCTTTCTTTCTTTTTTCCTTTCCTTCCTCCCTCCCTCCCCTTCTTCCCAGCTTCTCTCTCCACCTTTCTTCCTCTCCGCCTTTCTACTTGTTTTAGTTTCCATTTTTTCTTACCTAATTCTTTTTTTAGCTCCTCTTTTGTTTTTTATGTAACTTGCCCTCCCTACCCTAACCTACTTACCTGTTTTCTACTACTCCCTTCCTCCTTGTAATTATGGAGTTGTAGAATTCTTTAATAGTTATTGTTTTCTGACCGTGATGGGTTTTCATTGTTGGAGGAATCTGTCCAAAGGTTGTTTTAAGACTCATGCTTCATCAGTTATCTTGAAGAGTCTTCTTAACCTCTTCTTTCACTCTTCTCTTACTCTCCCTTTTCTATTTTTCTGTACATTGTGTGTGTGTGTGTATGTGTCTTCCTCTTGTCAAGGCATAGTGCTATCTAGGCACCAAGAACTGAAAGATGAGCAAGTATTTGTCTCTGGCCTAGAGTAGTTCACCAACTTATTCCTTTAGTTGTCTCTTAGCCTTGACAATTGACAATTCCAGTCACTGTTTCAAGAAGGAATCCAAGGCTGTCACAATAAGACCATACAGAGTTTATTAATAAACCTGAAATAAGGTATTCAGGGCTTTACAGACTATATATGAACATATGCATAGGTACTTTATTTTATTTTTTAAGATTTTATTTATTTATTTGTCAGAGAGAGAGCGCGCAGAAGCAGGGGGAGCAGCCAGGGGAGAGAGAAGCCGGCTCCCTGCCGAGCAGGGAACCCAATGTGGGGCTCTTTCACAGAACCCTGGAATCATAACCTGAGCAGAAGGCGACAGCTTAACCAACTGAGCCACCCATGCGACCCTGCATAGATACTTTAAATAAGTTTTATGAATTTTTTTTCCTCCCAGGAAAACAAAGGAATTTGAGGTTTGGTTTAGTCTAAAATTGATACCCAGATATCTATATGAGCTCATGATTCTCAGTTTCATTCCAACCCTACCCTGGTCTCCTTTCTATCCTCCACTCAAACACTAACAACATAATTAAAATTCTCACAATTATTTCAATAAACAAGTTTGAGTCTAACAACCAAAAAATAACATGGTAACACTATAAAATGAATGCAAATATTTTAACCATTTATCCTCATCATACCTATGTACTATGCACTGTGCACTTGCTTATTCTTTCTTTCTCTTTCATACACAAACTTAATGTACATTGACACATGCAGAATAAATACTGTATAAAGTTATATGCTTATACAGTGAGTTTCGAGAAATGTAGATGAATGAATGAATAAATAATTCATCTTGATATGATGTAGTTTTTAGTTTCCTATATATTTTTTTTAAAGATTTTTTATTTATTTATTTGACAGACAGAGATCTCAAGTAGGCAGAGAGGCAGGCAGAGAGAGAGGAAGGGAAGCAGGCTCCCCGCTGAGCAGAGAGCCCGATGCGGGGCTTGATCCCAGGACCCCGAGATCATGACCTGAGCCGAAGGCAGAGGCTTTAACCCACTGAGCCACCCAGGTGCCCCAAGTTTCCTATATTTTTAATGATATTTTTTATATGAGAATGGACAATTCCAAATCACAAATATAAGACCTAGGTTTTAAACAGTACACTGTTTTGAGAAAATTGTAGAAACCTTCTGAATAGTAACTTCTCATTCATATTTGTAATAATAATGTACTCCATATGTGCCTTATAGTTTGATGATCAAAAACATACTTTTAAAGAGTACTTTGCAAATGACAAAACTGTTATCATTTATATCATTAACATTGATGTTATTTCATAAGTATGTGGGAAAATGTAATTAGCATAAAATTTTAAAATTTTACCATGGTGAAATAAGAAATGAATAATAAAGCTGACTTATGTATTTATGTGTGCATATGTGCATGTGTGAAAATATATAAGTAGAAGTAGTAAGTTGAATATTTATGCAAAATATGAAGCTTAAAGCATTTTTCTCAGGACTGATTATTCTCTGCTTACAGTCTAATAATTTAAGCCTGATACTTTTTTATAGATGTTGACAGAAGACATGAAACCCCTTGGTCAGAGACAAAGGATTCTGTCATTCACAGCACAGTAAGTAAGACAGTTATCATCATGTTTGTATCATTTCCTCTTGCCCCCCAAGTCCCATGTGGAAAGCCTTGACAGATGCGCCCAGACACAAGGGTTATATTCTAAAGGACGAACAGTGAGCTTAAGAAACTTATCATTTATAGCAAGCAGCAAATAACTAATCTTTCATTCTTCAGGGAGATATTTCCCTCAATTACTTGCTATAAGCACAACCCTGAGAAATGCCTGGGGTAATGAGCAGCCAGGGCATTGAGCTATGGTACTCAGAAGCACTTGTAGAAATATTAGAGACACATGGAGAAATGTCTCCCAACATTTTTTTCTCATATCCTTTTATATTTTCTTGTTAAGAAAAGTAATGTTGGGTTCTAAATAATATGGTCTTTACCATAATTCTGGACTTAGCATTAGTATTTTAAACCTAGACTTTATATAAAAATGACTTCATTTCAGCCAAATTAGATTGAGTCCACTAACTTATACTTTAATGCCTACTGTGTGTCTTTCAGGGGGTTGGATACTTTGTTATATAAGAGACCATTCCATTCCTAAGAAAGCATTCCAATAAAAAGGCTTTCAAAAATAGTATTTCAAACAGCACTGTCTGAGAATAGCAAGGCAAAAAGGAAGCTATTGTCTAGCAGTGATCAATTTCAGACAGTTTCAAAATGCCTCTGGTGATATCATTCTCACTATCTCATAATGTTTTGCAAGTTGTTAGGAAGAGAACATTAAATCACTCGATCAGTAGAACTATTATCTGCCCTATAACTCATGTAAATACTCTACATACAGGAAATAATCATTTAATCACTCTAATGTCATTCTTCATAGATAAAGCTCAGCCGCTTTCTTTACAGTTATATTACAAATATTTCAGAATCTGCTTATTTGCACCAAGCAAAAATGTCAAAAATGTACAACTTCTAAGGGAAGTTTTATGCATGTGAATGATGGACACACACACACACACACACACACATTGACTTATTCCCTTCTCCATCATCCTTGTAACCATCATCCTCAGCAGAAGCTACCAACTGCAATAATCAACAAATTACTCTACAGTTTTCACTCTGGTTTACCCCATTCTGTTATCCATTTTCAAAATATTAGGCAGAGTTGATTTTTAAAGTGTGAAATGGCTAAAACCATCCAGTTGTTTCCCATTTTTAATGGGTTAATGAAAAAATTCCTAAATAATATCTGTTGACCCAAAGCTTTTTTAGATTAGAAGTCTGAGAACTATGACCACATAAATTCACAATATTATTTATAAATAAAATTTTATTGGAATATAGCCATAAATACTCATTTATATATTGTCTAAGGCTGATAGTGCACTACGATGACAGAGTTGAATAGTTGCAACAGGACTTTATGACCTGCAAAATCCAAACAAATAAAAATTCTGTCTTGCCCGAATTTGTTTTTTATTGTGGCATGACTAACTACTGTAACATTATCAGCTTACAACAACAAAAATGTATTACCTGCTACTTCCACTCCCCATACCAACACACACCTGTGAACATGTACAACAGTGTTCAGTGAAACATGAAATGTGAAACTTAAACTCTAACAGAAGGTTCAATATTTGAAGCCACGTATTTGAAAGTCAAGGAAGTTGATATTGCCCTGTATCTCTTTCTGATTTTGCTTAAGATATTTTATTCCATTACTACAGTGAAAACATTGTGATTTACATTTTTTATTCCTAGAAGAAAGGCCATCTATTACTAATGGGTAAAGATTCAGATATATACATAGCCAAAGAATATATAAAAGTAAATATGAACATAAAAAGATGCTCAAAATTAATAGTAGTTAGGAAATTGCAAATTAAAACCATAGTTAGCTACCACTCTGTATCTGCTACTATAGCTAAACCCGAAGACCAGGGGTACAGGAATTATTATTACAGAGCAGTAGTTGCCTGGAATGAAGAGTCAGTGGTGAGACTTGGGTACAAAAAAAACAGCAAAGAACTTTTTGGAATAATGAATATGTTCTAAGTCTTGATTACGGTGCTTATTTCAGGACTACCCTCATTTGTGAAAATCCATCCAATTGTACATTTAAATTGTACATGAAAATTAGGGAATTTTGTTATGTGGAATTTATAATTAAAATGTTAAAAATATATATGGCTCATAATGTCCTCAATTTTACTATAGAATTTTTATTTGAAAAACGTATTTTCTTTTCCAAAGAATCCGTCACGTACATAGTACACACACACATACACATGCTTATAGACACAGATAGCTTTGAAAAATTAGGCTGATACAGCTGGTAGATTATGGACTTGTATACATCAGAGTAATCCAAATCCACACGCAAGGTAAGTTACAGGGGATAAACAAACTAAAATAAAATAAAAGAAATATCACCTGTAGAGAGGAGAATTGAGCAGACACCCAACCAGTAAAAAGAGAATTCTTTGTGTGAGTGTGTGTGTGTGTGTAAGAGACAGAGTGGGAGAGAAGGATGCCACAGTATGTGATTTTGTACTTTTGACCCTCCAATCAAACATTTCCTGTTTGTACAAACTCATATGTATTTTTTCCTTACAAATAAATAGACTTGATTAAAATGTAATGAGATGAGGGAGAATTTGAATACTGAATTTTAAAATGGTGAGAAAAATCATATGTGTAAATATGCATAGGTGCATAAGAGTGTGAAATCTTGGGAAAATGGACAGAATTCGGTACGGCTAAGTGTTCATTAAGCTATATACATCTTTGTAGTCTAGCATGAACCAGTGCTGTTCTGAGTGCATTTTTATATTCTCATACAGTTAATCTTCACAGTAATATATAGATGAAGATGGTAGTGCTTTCTGTGGGTTGCAAGAAACTCTCCTCTATCTTATATTTAGAGGTAGTATTGGAATAAGACACAGAAGAACTGGAGATGAATATAAAAATACCACTTTAGCAAACCATGAGTTGATTGCAAAATGCACAGAAGTTTTTATTAACTATATATAAAACTTGCCCCCGTCTCAAGTTTTTACTTTGAAACAGCCCACTGGAGAGAAATTTGGGGTTTATCAAGCAGGTCTATGTCCCAAGAAATCTGTCTTGCACTTCAGAAAAGCAAGAGAAAGGTGTTTTTAATTCCAGCATACACACAAAAGAAGATATATTAGCATACACACAAAAGAAGATAAACATAACCCACAATGAGATCATTCAATCTGATGCTCTGCTGTCCTTTTACACAATTAAAATATTCTTAGTTTTCCCATTTTACAGATGCAGAATCTATACATTGATGCAGATGAGATACAGAGACTTACGTAACGTGCTCACGGTCTCACAATTTTGGAGGGTATATTTGGATACTGACTGACCTATTTCAGGATTATACACATTATGCCATGCCATTTTGCTGCTTTTTCGTTGTATTTTATTTGGAGACCTTATTCTCAAAAGATAGGACCTGATCATAAATATCTAGAATGACATACAATTAAGTTTGCATACTGAAATTAATGGGAATCAAGAAATATTTTTTGTTGTTGTTAGACAGACACATTTATTTTCTAGATGGAAAAAAAAACATAATAATGCTGTATTTTCAAATCCAAACTGCTTTTGTTTCATTTATTTATTTTTATATTTATTATTGATGTATAATTGATATACACTACTTTCAGTTTTTTATATTTTCAATGTCTTTCTCTTTCTGTGGTTATGCATTATACATTCTTTCTACTTTGTGTGGCTGTGTTTTCATTTTCTTGTAGAACTTTACCTTCTCTTGCTTCTCCAGCATTTTTGGAAAGTAGGTGAATAATTGTGTAAATAGGAAAAGTGAATCTGTGAAGAGAAGTTCTTCACCAGTTCTTCTCGATATCTTGTGAGATGTTTACTCAGACTATGTGTCTAAGTAGGACAGAGATGAAGAAGTTGATTCTGACCTCTGCACTGATAAATAAGGCATGTAACCTAGGAGAGTGGGTGGTAGAGATAAGAGGCTATACGTGTGTTTTTATGTGTGTGTGTGTTTGTGCATATATGTATTTGTGTGTGTACACACAAATATATATATTTGGCCCCACAATACTGAATCCTTATCCAATTCTGAATCTTAGCTAAGTTCTTAAACTCTTCTACATATCTCTCTCTGAAAAATAAATGTCATGCTGAATTCTCTAACATTCTGTTTCTGTAAGGGGATTAATTTAATGTTAAATACATCTTGATTGAGTGCATTTCCAATACCAAAAGAAATGAGCATCATCTAGAAAAGCTTAGCAATTAGCTAGGCTGAGTGCTTTATTATTCAGATGATGAAACAGAGCTTTCTTTAGGCCAAGTGCTTTATTATTCAGATGATGAAACAGAGCCTTCTTTCTTACTAGACCCCAGCCTTGGATCCTGTCCTTGGCCCAGTTACTCCAGTTCCACAAAAATCCTCCACCCTTTGTCTGACCCGCTCTCAGCAAAAACTGTTAGAGCAGTTTCACCAGGAATTACCCTACCTCTTAGTAAGTTTCCATCTTCCTGCCCTCCTCCCCCCACTTGGCTATAAATGCCCATTTTTCCTTATTGTATCCAGAACTGAACTCATCTCTCTTTCCTCTACCTACACTTAAACCCATTACACTACCTCCCTCTTCATTAAAGCCTTCCTTACTGTCTTTAACAAAGGTCGTGAATAACTTCAGTAGAAGGCATGAAGGCAAATCTCTTATGTCCTTTAGGCCTTTTAAAAAATTCTTATCTTTTGACAATAACTTTATATTATTTTATTGGCTTTTGTTTTCTTATGATCAGATGTTTTCTTTTTCTCCTTTTTTTTTTAATTCTGGAATTTTAATATAGACATTTTACAGAATTTGACCCAGAAAAATCTAAGTCTTCTTCTCTAGAGAACAGGCCTATGCATAGGTGATAGTTGGTAAAGAAGAAAGAATACAAGGCTTATGGCCAGATAGTTACTGTTGCAGTCCTAGCTTTGCCTCCACCTAGCTTGGGGCTCTTAGGCAAATCATATAATATCTCTAAACCTTATTTTACTGGTTTACGATAGGGAAAATAACGTGAACCCTAAAGAACTCTTATGAGCAGTATATATGGTGACAGGTATATGGTAAGATAAGAAACACTAGTTATTTAATAACTATCAATTCAGGTATCTTTCTTCCTTTTTAGGATGGCTTCATCACTTCTATTTTTATTTTTTAGTAAATAGTTGCAATTCTTCTTCTTATTGATGTACCCGCAGGCTTATGTCATGAGTGATGTTCATAATACTGGGGGGGTTGGAGGAGGAAACTTGGAAAAATTATTTTATATCCCTCAAAATAACTCACTAATTGGAGTTTGAGAATTTTAACTTAAACGGATTTAACCTGCATAGTTTTGTCTTTGTCATCCAGTGCTGAGTGTTTTGTCATTGTTGTTTCTGTTCTGTTATTGTTTTTGGTTGCTTTTTGAATAATTCCAATAATTCTCGGACTGTGGGTCTGGAAGAGCATGTTAAAATTTATGTCCCAGAGTCTCTCTTACTATCTGCTGAATATTAATTTCTAGGGATTGTCCTTCTTATTATGTATTTTTAAGAAGAAAAAAATTTGAGATGTGTTTTAAAGAGAGAAAATAAAACTGCATTATCATTTTTTTGGGTCCCCAATGTTGGGTCCCCCAATAATGGGTCCGTGATTAAAGGAGTGAGACTGATACAAAGCGAAGGTCAAACAAAGCTTTATTTCACACCAAGCATCGAGAATCAAACCGACTGGCCGGGGCCACACCTCTTACAGAGAGTGCAACCCCTCCCTGCCTCACAGACTAACTTTTATAGAGCAAAGGCCATGTGGTTGAGCCTGGCCACACACAGGTGCCCAATTAGATTGCAATACACAGAGAAAGCTGCACAGTCATGGTAGGTCACACATGGGTGGCCAATTGAATTACAATTCACCCCATAGTCGCTATTTGAACTAGCCTATCACTTTGGTCAGAATTAGCACCCAAAAGGCGAGGCCCATACTTCTTGGTAGCTAGGGAGACAGTATATGAGCTTTACTGATTGGATGTCTCTACCTGACGGGACTCATCCCTGCATTTGGGCTGTTATCTCCACCTGACCTGACCCACCCTTGTATTTGGGCTTTGTTACCTGGGACTGGTTTCCCAGACTTGCTTTTAAGTAAGTTCCCCTTGTGGGGGGTGGGGCAGGGTCAGTTTAAGTTTTACTGCATAAACAACAAAATGGCTGTTCAACCGAGGTGGGGCCACTCTGCCTAAATAGGCCTTTACAAGTTTAGTGAGGATTTTCTTTCCCCTTGAATCCACTTAAAAAGTAGCCTAATCAGGAAACAGGAAGGGAAAAGAAAGCAGGAGAACATAAATAGAAAGTGTGTTCCATTGTGTTTGACACTGATGTATGTCAACTCTGGGAAACACTGCAAAACCATATACATTGAAGCATCAGAAGCATTAAGATGGAAGAAACCTCCTTTGGTTGACATCTGATATCAAAGTCAGTCAAAGTTTCCTTTTAGGAATTTCCACCCCCTGCTAAATGATATATAGTGTCCTTGTCAAGAGTAGCAGCAGGTTACTGTGTTAATACCAAGTGATAATATTGTAAAAATTTGTACATGTTTTTAAAAAATACAGCATAGATCATAGAAAGTGGGATTTATTTAATGACACCATTCATGCAAATATGAAAAATACTTAGCAATTAATAGAAATAGACTATTGGTACACATAATAACTTGGATGGATTCCGAGGTATCATGCTATGTAAAAATAGCTAGTCTTAAAAGTAATAAATGTGATCAAATTAATGTGATTAAACTTATATAACATCCTCAAATGACAACATTATAAAGATGGTGTGATGGTTAATTTTGTGTGTTAATTTGAGAAGGACAAGGGGGGACTGAGATTGAAAGGACTTCTGGTGTGTCTGTGATAGTGTTTCCAGATGAAATTAGCATTTGAATTAGTGGACTCAGTAAAGTAGATTGCCTTTCCTGTGTGAGTGGGAATCATCCAATCTGTGGAGGGCATGAAAAGAACAAAAAGGTGAAGGAGAGATTTGCCTCTTTTGCTTCCTGGCTGCATATTTGAGCTGAGGCATCCATCTTGTGGTCTTGAACTGGGATTTATACCATCTGCTACCCTTTTGTTAGCCTGGAATTATATCACCAGCTTTTCTGGGTCTCCAGCTTGCAAATGGCATGGCATGGGACTTAGTCTTTATGATCAGGTGAGCCAATAACTCATATATGTATATGTATGTATACATACATATACATATATATATATGTATGTATGTTATTGGTTGTAATATATATATCCCACATTATATATTTATCTTCTATTATTATATATAATCATATAACATATATATATGTAAATTTTATTGGTTCTGTTTCTTTGGAGAACTTTAATACAAATGGCAGCATATCAGAGGTTTTCAGGGAAGAGAGAGTATGATTATAAAGTAGCAGGAGGGTCCTTCAAGATGAAAGAATAATTCTGTATCTTGATTGTGGTGGTAGTTGTTAAAATCTGTAAATGTAATTAAATATCATAGAGCAATACAGAAAGGCATGCAAAAATTAATTGATTCCTTTGTTGGTGGGACCTCAGTAAAATCAATAGTCTAGTTAATTGTTTAGTGCCTTGTTGTCAATTTTCTGTTATGATAATGTACTAAAGTTATGTAAGATAGTAACATTAGGGAAAACTGAGTTACAGGTACACAGTATGGCTTTATAGTGCTCTTCTCAACTTCTTTTGAGTCTATAATTATTTCAAAATATGAAGTTAAATATATGGGTTAGGTATCACTGTAATTGCCAGAGATTCAAGCAGTGGAATAAACTAGATGGATTCCTTGTCCTTAAGGAGCTTACTTTCTAGTAGAGTTAAACAGTAAATAAGAAAACAAATAAATATGTAATATTATGTTGAGCAATGATTGAGTCATGAAACAAAACCTGTGAGACAAGATAGAGTTTAATGGAATGGCCCAGGGATGTGAGACTTAAAATATTTGGATTTTTGGAAGAAGAAAAAATGTTAATTGTTGATATTTTTTAAAAAAGGGAAAAAAAAAGTTCAGTTGAGTAAATTTTAAAGCTCTCATTGGCTTTATGCAATGACTCCTGATTTGAGCATCATCTAAACTAAGACAGAAGGGAGCTCCAAGGAGCTGTACAAAATGAAAGACTTTTTTTATAGGCAGAAGGGAGTGAGAACAAGGAAGTCATGCTGCCAGGAAAGCCATGTTAATTTCCTTTAAGGGATGGCAGAGGTCTATGGGGCACATTACCTAACTACTGCTGATTAGTTGATTGCTGATTGACTGGCTTAAGATACCATTTCTGGGAGAGCTGACACTGTAATTAAGTCTCGGTTAGGTGACCTGGGGCTTAGTATAAGCAGCTCCATAACCTGTTGTCTTGTTTTTAACACCAGTAAAACAAAGAGCTGGAAATTACCAAATTACCGAAATAAACATCATTCCTCCCTACTGCCTCCATGTTAGAATTTGCAAATTGATCCTGGTAATGTTTTCTGCTAAATCTCATCTACAATTTTTAGATCCTTTCTTACATTACACATTGTTCCTGGAAATTTTTATTTATGGGTTAGAGTTACCACAGGGATAAAACTTATTTACCATCCCATGAATAGATTAACCCTAATATTCAGCACTTCATGATTCTTTGTGATGTAAAGTGAATTAGGATTTTCCTTACAGAAGTTATCCTATCTTTCCTCTGGCTGATGTGTAGCTCTATTGTAGGTCTGCACTAAAGCAGAAATCATAAACAACACATGAAACTTTGTCCTTTCTGTGCCCCTATGGAGCATTAGAATTTATTATAAAGGTCTTTAGTTAATTCCACAGAAAAATTAAAAAGAACTCATTTTGGAAGATAATTTGACATAGCTGAGAAAAGCATAAGCCAGGCAAATAAACCAAAGTGGATTTTTTATATGTTCTGCATGACCTTGACCAAATAATTTAGCCACACTAAGACTCAATTTCTTTACATGAAAGATTGTTAGAATAATACTACCATATTGCATTTTAGCAGAGGTTAAATGATACAGCACACATAAAACTCCAAGTACAGTGTTTGTATATAGAATGCACTAAATAGGCATTTGTTTTCTTCCACTTTCATTTTATATGTTGAAATGACTGAAAGAGAGCATGTGATTTTCCCAGGACATGCAACAGTAGTAGAATTTTAGAATCAGAGAATATTAAGGTAGGAACTATCTTTTGATTATGCTGTCTTCCCCTTGATGGCTAGGACCAGGAATTATCAATCTCTTTGTAGTCTATAATGCCTGCATTAAAGTAATGGTTTACCTACTTGAACAGCTGAATATCTATTCAAATCCTTACTACTTAGAGGAAAAGAAAAAAGGCGAAGTATATCAAACACAAAATAAATAATTTGATTTCTAGGGTGCCAGGACCGAGATCATGTTGACATCAAGAGTGCTACATTTGTTCCTCTTTACAAAGTGTCCTTTTTAAGAAAACATTTGCTTGAAGTAAGTTTCTGAATTTTCTTAAGGATCAGATAGGCAAATTTCAAAAGAAACTACATTTGTTCTTAAGAGTTTGAATTACCATTTGGATAAGGAAACTCTTACCTATTTTATACTGGAGATCATTATCTAAATTAATTCTGAATAAAATGGAATTCAAAATCATAGGGAAAGGGCAGTACTTTCAAGAACCTAATTCTGTTTTACTTTTTAATGTAGCATTGGGTGGTAGTAACTATTGAAGCTTAAGTAAAAAAAAAAAAAAAAAGGAAGGCACATGAGTGATTTGTATCAAGGCAGCTTGCTGCCATGTGGCCTGGAAGAACGGTTCCTTTATCTGCCAGTTTAGCAAACCACTAGGGAAGAATGTGTCATGAGTGTGTTAGAATCCAGCAACCAGGAGGTTAGCCCTAGCAAATCAGTAGGTCTGAGAATTGGTCCTTCAAACCTGTGTTATAACACATCTTAAATGATTCTGTTGCATAGGTAGCATTGCTTTTCTATAGTCGATAATAATGATGATGATGATGATGATGATGATGTAATGAAAAGATAGGCTTAGATTAGGAAGAGGAAACAGAGTCCTGTGTTTACAGTGTTTCCCCTGAGCCCCTGGAGCTGTGCTGCTTAACATCATTCCTGAAACTTCGTACATACTTAGTGAGCAAGAAGCCATGTGTTTCCAGGTAGCGGGCCTGGTACCTGCAGTCTTCTTCAAAGTGGTCTGTGTTCTCTATTCTTCTAAAACAGAACCTGGAACAGATGTCTGTTGCAGCATTTCTTTGTGACTCTATAATGAACCAGGTCTCGCAGGAATCGAAACCATTAATCTGTGAGGGGTAACTGGAGTGAGCCTGCCATCCTGTTTGCATGGGTAATGCAGTGGTTTCTCAGTGTTTCCTGGTTTTGCGCGCTCATCTCATTCATGTATCACGAGAGAACCAGAATGATCTTCAAAATTTGTAAAACGTATCATATCAATATTAGGTTAAATTACAGGAGCCTGGCAATTAAGAATTTTCTATAATTTCCCCTGGTTCTTTTTTCCTTTTCTTTTTCTTTCTGTGTTTCTTTCTTTTTTAAAAATACCTGCTTATCTTCTCTTTGCTAATTATGTTTTTTTCCTCTATTTTGTTTATAGATTGTTTTGAGACTTTCCTGACTTTGTAGGTTAATGTGTGCAGTCCCTTTTTCTTCTTTAGCATTTCTTAGTATGGTTCCATAATCTAATTTCTCAGATCAAAAGTCAGATTTTCTTGAGAATGCTTTTTTGATCATCCAGTTGATATTCTCTATTATAAACCTATGTTTTCCATCTAGGCACCTTTGATAAGATGATGTTCTTTTTTAGGTTTTTGCTTTATCTTTCTTAACTGCCTTCTCTTTTAGAATGTGAACAAAAACTGGCATATTTGGTGAACACTGTTACTCTCAGTGCTTAGTACACCTGGCATATAGTAAGTGCTCAGTAAATTTGCACGGCCTTCATAGACGAAGGAGAATTTAACAAAATTAGTAAAGGGCATACAGAATCTAGAATTGAAAAAAATTCTCTTTTTATTTTATATGTTAAATTGTTTAGGTAAACAATATACATTAATTATCTACAATTTTAAAAATGAAGATAAATCTAAAAAATAATAAAACTATTTGTTACCTTATATCCTAACTGTTAACACCATTGTTAACAGTTATACGTCTTTCATGGGTTTTTCAGTTCCTCTTTGTGGGAGTTGTCACATGCCATTAGAAAGTAATTTGTTATCCATATGCTGTGTGCATGTGTGTGTGTGTACATGCATGTGTGTGTGACTCTGCACTGTATTTAGTCATTTGCATTATTTCTAATATCTTGTATTGAAAAAGGCACTGCAGTGAACATCTTTGTATATGATTATTGATGTCCTTCCCTGATTATTTTTGTGCCACTTTCTGAGTGATTTCCTTGACATTATCACCTAACACTTGTATAGTTTTTTTTTTAATTTTCCAGAACTCTTTCCTATTTTCTATTTTTTTTATATAGCATCTTCTTCATATTTCTTAGTTGTAATATGTATTTTGACTTCTGCTAAAAATGTCATGTGTTGCCAGTATTGTGAGGTTTTGATTTCTTCTCAAAACTATGTTATTTACTCTTACTTCTTTCCTTTGTCCTCTTTGTTTTGAGCTCCAGCTTATAAAAGATTCCCTCCTGTAAGTATCTGCTGATATTTGGATTGTTTTTCATATTGAGAAATCAGTAAGTGCTTTCTAGTTAGCTATGGTTCAATGGTGGTTGGTATTTATCAACCAGTGCCACTCATTAGAGGATAAAGGGAGAGAACTAAAATCTTTTTCCTTGGGCATATTCTATTATGCACAAACAAACAAACAAACAAAACTCCCCCAATCTCTAACTTGGGCTCACTAAATCTGGCTGCCAGAAACTTGAGAGCTAAATAGCAGAGGGAGATTCTGGGTAAGATGAATTTCACATTTCAACAAGTAGAAATGCACTTAAGCACCTCTTTTTATGATTAAGCCTTTCCCAGTCTCTGTGGCTAGTGTCTCTGCATCAAGACCAACATTGGGAAGAAAAGTGCAGTCAGAAAGCTGACTGTTGCTCATTTATTCTTCAACCATCACATATCCCTGCCTCTAATTCCTGAGACTCCATGGACTAATTTCGGGTTAATCCACATTTTTTTCTTAAAACTGTACATTTTAAATTTCTGATCTTCTACCCTCCCTTTAGAAAATTAACATTGATATAGCTGCATAAAGTCTTCCAAATATGCATTGACTCTTCTCATGTGCAAATATCTTCTTTCTCATTCTTTAATAGTCAGGTGTTTTAATTAAAAAAAAATGAGTTATCTACTATTGCTTTAGTTGGTGGTTCTGTGATGGATGCATAAATTGAATAAAATACGTTAAGCCTGATTTTTTTTAAAATTCTCTGATGATAAAATTCAGTTGCACATGCATTAATGCATGGTAGGCTTACATTCTAAGTTAAATAAGAGTGTGTTATTTGAGATAAACTTCATGTTGCATCCATAATTTTCAAATATTGAATTGCAGTCAAATAAAGGGTCATTTCTATTCAGAGATTTATAGTTTAGCAGATGCCCCAACTATTATATCTCTCTGGTTTCCACTCTGTATTAATTAAAAGTCTCATTTCTTCTGTCCTTGGCCATAGACCACTGATCTGAACAATTACTCCAGGCAGAATCTGTTGCTAGTGCCAGCTCAGGTGAATAATAAAATAGAAATATATTGCATTTAATTTTGAAGCCTGCCAATGCTTTCACATGAGAAATATATAATTTTTTTGTGTTTTCATTGTTGATTGCAGAAAATAAACATTTTTTCCCACAATCATTTTGTGCTAAGATATTTATATATATCTAATGTGACTATCACAACACTTCAAGGAAATCAGCATTACATCTGATTTATTATGGGAGCCATTTGATAGATGAAGTAATTGAGGCTTAGAAAAGTTAATAACTTGATTGAATATACATGAATAACGTTAATAATAGTTAAAATATTCTAAATGTTTAACCTGAGCCAGTCATAGTAATATTGCTTTTCATTTATTAGCACATTTAATCTCCATAAAATTCCATAGTAATAGATAATATTATACCCATTTAAGCAAATGAGAAAACTATAATTAGAAAGGTTTTAAAAAGCAAAACAAAACATAGCCAACATTGTGAAACTTAATGGTAGAAGAGGGGTTCAAGATGAGAAGCGTCTGATTCTAGGACATAAGCTTCTTCCACAACCATCATACAGCTTCTTATCTGTAGATTCCTGTTCACTATATGGACATTATTAAAAATGTGAATTAATATAATTTTGAATTAAAAACAGTGATTGAAATCCAATACGTTGTCTGAGATCTAGCATCTTGGATCTCTTCTCTCATTTGGTGATAAATCCAGTATCAGATTTAAGTCAAAGACACAGACTTTTGAAAAGGCAGGCAAGTTTACTATCTAGGATTTCATCTGGCAGAAGACACTTCAAAAGGAGTCTTCTTCTTCTTTTTTTTCCCCCAACTGTGCTTCACACCTCTAATATCATTCAAGAACATTCATTCAGTGTTGACACCATTCACAGTTGTGCAAATGACATTATCAGATTGTTAGGCGAATTGTAACAATTATCTCATGAGTCTTAAGCAATGCACACTTTGACATATATTTGCCTTTTGATAACAAGGAGCGATCTGGCAGCTGAAAAGCAGGTCTATCATTGAAATGCTTCTTAGATATTTATTTCATTTCCAGGCGAATGACAACTTTGGCAATAAACAGTGATATTCTTTCACTTAAGGTGAGTTTTAGGATTAGAGAACTGAGTTAGTACTGGCAGCTTGGCATATATTAGCATATGAAAACACTCAGCATTTTGTCTCTTGGGAAGAGCAGTAATTAATCATTGACAAACAAATTGTAATTCTTATTATGCATAATAGGGAAGAAATAATACCTCAGCTTCACACATACTGGGTTTGAATGTGGGTGCGGAGCTAAGGACTGCACAGTGGGAAATCCTGTCAGAGTATCTGAACATAAAGATCATTCATGGTATGATGCATTTCTCAGGAGAGAACAAAGCAGAGCAAACCATGGTGGGAGAGAATGAGAGAGAGAGATAGCACAAGTGGGAGAGGCATCTGGAGAGGGAGAGATAATCTCAACAGACTCCACAGTGATCACTGAGCCATACATGGAGCTTGATCTCAGCACTCTGTGATCAGGAGCTGAGCTGAAATCAAGTCATGCTTAACTGATGGCGCCACCCAGGTGCATTGATTGCAACTTGTATCCGAGGTTTCCCACGCAATTTTTAATACTATGTTTATAGAAGTATAACATTAAGATTTGTTTGGACACCTTCGGTATTGTCAAATGATTCTATAAACTTTCTCATTTGACAATAGGAAATCTTTTTAAAATTTTTTAAAGACTTATTTATTTATCTTAGAGAGAGACACAGAGAGAGAGAGTGAACGCCTGTGAGTGGGGGGAGGGACAGAGGGAGACAGTCTTCAAGCTGACTCCATGCTCAGCATGGAGCCTGACACAGGGCTCCATCCCATGACCCATGAGATCATGACACGAGTTGAAGCAAGGAGTCAAATGCTCAACTGACCAAGCCACCAAGGTGCCACTTAATTTTTTTCTTTATTAGCAACAGACTATATTTGATTTTCAGTAATGGATATTTCTGGCCAGAAACTAGGATATAAGTTAGAATTCATATTTGGATTTTGATATTTCTTTATAAAATAATTTATGTACTCTACTAAATTTTATCTGAGTGATCTTCACAAATTTGTACATATAACAACTCCAGCTCTTTTTTAGTTACCATTTCAAATATGGTCTCCCTTCTTTGGGATGTTCAATCTTAAACTCTTCTAACAACAACAACACACACACACACACAGACAAAACATCAGTAGGGGTGTGTTCTACTCATTTGGAATGGTATGATTTTTAGTAAGGAGATTCTCTTAAATATATGAAATATGTGGTATTAATTAGCTAATTAATAAAATCTGTGGTATTAACTAATTAATTAATTAATACCACATATTTGTGAGTTTCTCCAGATTTTTCCCTCATATTGCCTTATAATTTCATTATATTATGGCCTAGAAACATGCTCTGTAATATTTGAATGTATTGAAGTTTTTTTTTTAAGTTTTGCATATGGTAATATCCTTGAGAAAAGGTATAATCTGCAGTTGTGTAGAATTTTCTACAGATGTTAGGTCCATTATATACCAACTTATATATAGGTTTATGTTATATTCAGGTCTTTTGATAACTTATTGATCTTCTATCTAGTTGTTATTGTTAACATCCATTATTGAAAGTGTGGTGTTGAAGTCTTCAACTATTACTGTTGAATTGCCTCTCCATCCTTTTATTTCTGTCAGTTTTGTCTCATGTATTATGGTGTACTTTTAGTAGGTGCGTATTTATTTATAATTCTTAGTATTATGATAAATTGACTCCTTTATCCTTGTAAAATAGGCCCTTTAAAAATGTGCCCTTTATCTCTAGTAAGTGTAAAAAAAAAATATAGTGTTTGTTTGTTCTTAGTGGTGAAACAAGAAAGGAATTTTATTCAGTGAGGCCTGCCCTAGGAAGACAACAGACCAATGTTTCAAAAGTGTTGAAAATACTTACATGTTCTTATAAGGAGAATATGGGACAAAGGTCAGTGAGTATGAATTTAAAGTTGTTCTTCTGTAGACATCATACAGTTGAATTATGGTATTCTAGATTGCCTTATCTGTTTCATTTAATGCTAATATTGATATAATTTGTGTCTCCTATTTTATTCTTGTTTTCTATATGTTTCATTTATTTGTTGATCACCTTTTGCTCTTTTACTGCATTTTTTGGTATTAAGTGAATATTTTCTAGTGTATTTTTTAATTATTCAATGATGTTTTTACGGTCTTTATTATTTTCTTATAGCTACTCTAGGAGTTAATTTTGACCATATACATGCTAATTTATGAGACCATACATCCTGAATTCCAGTGAGTTATGGAAACATTATTCCTATAGAGCTCTAACCCTTATTTTTCCTTTTGTTCTATTATTTTTATACAGATTACATGTATACATGTCAAAAACAAAATAATGCACTATTATAATTATTAGCTCCTATAATTTTATGTCTTTAAAAGAAGCTAAAAGAAAGTAGAGCAAATACATATTTATAGTGTTTTTAATATTAACCTTCTCATTTACCATTTAACATTCTCTTCATTTATCCTTCTCGAATTGATTTACAGCCGGTATATTTTTTTACTTCTTTTACTTCTTTCATGGTGTCATTTTCAAACACATTACATTTCTTTTTTTTTTTTTAAAGATTTTATTTATTTATTTGTCAGAGAGAGAGGGAGAGAGAGCGAGCGAGCACAGGCAGACAGAGAGGCAGGCAGAGGCAGAGGGAGAAGCAGGCTCCCTGCCGAGCAAGGAGCCCAGTGTGGGACTCGATCCCAGGACGCTGGGATCATGACCTGAGCCGAAGGCAGCCGCCCAACTAACTGAGCCACCCAGGCGTCCCATCAAACACATTACATTTCTAAATGGTATAGTGCCAGGGATACAATTATATACATATTTGTTTATAATGGCTTATAAGCAATTAAAGAAAGGGGTGAAATACACCTGTATATCGTTTGGCATAATTTTAAAGTTACCTTTACTGGTGTTCCTTGTGTGTGTGCGTGTATGTGTGTGTGCACACAATTGCGAGTGTGAGAGAGAGAAAAAGTATTTGCATTCTAGTTTGGGGACACTTACTTTCCAGCCTCAAAAATATTTTTAAGGCAGATTTGTTAGAAAAGAGATCACTTTTCATATTTTGGGGAATGTTTTTGTTTTGCCAGCAGAGAGAGATTTGCTGGGTATAAGATTCTTTGTTGACAGTTTTTAATCTTTCAACATTTTGAATATATCAACCTATTGTCTTCTGGCCTCCATTCTTTTTTTTTTTTTTTTTTGGCTTCCATTCTTTTGATTGAGATGGCAGCTGTTAAGTTTATTGGAGTTCTTTCATATTGATGAATCATTTTTCTTTTTACCCTTTCAAATTTTTCTCTTTGTCTTGTCTTTCAACATTTTTACTATGATCCTTTTGTGTGTGAATCTCTTTGCATTTATCTGCTTTGGAATTTTCTGACATTACAAGGGGTGTAGATTAACGTTAATTAAAAACTTATAGCTAGTATTTCTTCAATATTTCCTCCATTTCTTTCTCTTCTCTCCCTGTACTTGCATTATGTGTATGTAGGTATTCTTATTTGTATCTCATACTTCTCTTTAGCTCTTTAATTTATTGTCATTCATTTCCCCCTATTTTTCAGATTCCATAAACTACATCAGTCTACCTAAGTTTTCTTATTCTTAACCAGTTCAATCTAACCTTGATCTCCTCTAGTGGATTTTTCATTTCAGTTATTCCACTTTTCAACTCCATAATTTCCATTTATGGAAATCTTGAAAAAAAAAAAACCTTTGTTATTCTCTGTTGAAGAAATATTGTTATTTTGCCTTCCTTTAGTTCTTTAAGCTTAATTAATGTTTTCCTTAAGTACTTCGAACATATTTATCATGGCTGCTTTGATGTTTTCATTAAATTCAACAACTACATTCTCTCGCAGGACAATTTTTCCTGTGTATAGGTCACATTATCTTGTTGTTTTGCATGTCTTAGCATTTCGTGTTGAAAACTAAACATTTTAGGTAATTTTTCCAGCAAATTTGGCTGATTTGAATCCCTCTTCCTCTAAGGCTTGTTGTTACTTTTGCTATTTGTTTTATTTAGTAACTAGTTAGGCCATTTTATATTTCCTTTGCAATGAGATACTTCTGATGCTGCTCCTCAGATGGTGCTGTTTTGTGCATGTGCACAATCATTGGGATGATAGTGGTTTCAGCAAGGCTCTTTTTCACTAACTCTTTTCCTGATTCAACTTGCTGGCAGGCCCCACTAGTTACTGTTCATTACTTTTTAGTTCTAAATAATATTCCATTTTCTTGATGTACCACCTTTTATTTATTCTTTTGTGTACTGAAGAACAATTTGGTTGCCTGCAAGGTTAGGCAGTTATGAATAAAGCTACTATAATAATCAGTGAGCAGGTTTTTTTGTTGTTTTTGTTTTGTTTTTGGTGGGCAGGGGCTTTTTCAACACCTTTGGATACATACTAAGGAGCATGATTTCTAGATCATAAGGTATGAGTATGTATACTTTTGTAAGAAATCACTAAACTGTCTTAAAAATTGTCTGTGTTGGGACGCCTGGGTGGCTCAGTGGGTTAAGCCTCTGCCTTTGGCTCAGGTCATGATCTCAGGGTCCTGGGATCGAGCCCCACATCAGGCTCTCTGCTCAGCAGGGAGCCTACCTCCCCCCTCTCTCTCTGCCTGCCTCTCTGCCTACTTGTGATCTCTCTGTCAAAAAACTAAATAAAAGCTTAAAAAATGTAAAAAAATATTGTCTGTATTACCATTTTACATCCATACTAGACATGAACGAGAGTTCCTATCATTTCCAGTTGTGTCCAGCACTTAGTGTTATCATTGTTCTGGATTTAGTCCATTCTGATAGATATGTAGAGGTATTTCCTTGTTTTTTTTTTTAATTTATTTGTATTTCCCTGCTGGCATATGATGTGAGGTTCTTCTCATAAGCTTATTTGGCATCTCTGTGTCTCCTCTGATGAGGAATTAAAGTCTTTGGACCATTTTTTAAATAGGTTTTTTTGTTTTCTTATGTTGAGTTTTAAGAGTTATTTGCATATTTAATGTAACAGTTCTTTATCACATGTAATAAATCACTTTGCAGATAGTGTTTCCCAGTTTACAGTATGTCTTCTAATTCTCTCTCTTTTTTAAAAGAATTTATTTATTTGAGAAAGAGCAAGAGAGAGAGAGAGCTGGGGTAGAGGGGTAGAGGGAGAAGCAGACTCTTTGTTGAACAGGGACCCCCTGCAGGGCTCAATCCCAGGACCCAAGGATCATAACCCAAGGTAAAGGCAGACTCTTAACTGAATGAGCTACCTAGGTGCCCAAGAGACATTGTTTTTTTTTGCAGAAGAGAATTTTTCACTTTTAATGAAATCTACCTTAACTATGATTTTATACATCATATCTTCTATGGTTTATCTAAAAAGGCATTACCATTTGCAAGGTCATGTAGGTTTTCCCCTTTTATCTTTTAGGAATTTTAAAGCTTTATGTTTTGTTAGGTCTGTGACCGTTTTGAGATATGTTTTGTTAAGGGACTAAGATCTTTTTCTCAAATAATTTTGTTTTGTTTTGTTTTGTTTTTGCCTGTGGATATCATTTGTTCCAGCACCATTTGTTGAAGGGATGACCTTTTTTCCATTCTAGTGTCTTTTCTCCTTTATCAAAAATCATTTGACTATGAAGGTTTATTTCTGGGCCCTCTATTATGTTCCACTGATCTTTCTGTCTTTTCTTTGACCAATACCACACCGCCTTAGTTACTGTAGCTTTATAATGAATTTTAATTTTTTTTTTAAGTTTTTATTTGTTGACTTGTCAGAGAGAGAGCACACACACAAGCAGGGGGAGCTGCAAGCAGAGGTAGAGGCAAGCTCCCCATTGAGCAAGGAGCCCAACGCAGGGCTTGATCCCAGGACCCTTGGATCACGACCTGAGCTGAAGGCAGATGCCAAACCAACTGAGTCACCCAGGTACCCCTATAATGAGTTTTAAAGTCAGATAATATCAGACCTCCAGATTTGTTCTCCTTTACTTTGTGTTTAGTACTGTGGGTCTTTTGTCTCTACATTTAAACTTTAGAATTAGTTTGTCAATATCCATAAAATGAATTGCTAGGGTTTTGCTTGGGATTTCATTCAATATTGATCAGTGATGTTGGTTTTTCATTTATGTATTTTAGTAGAATGAAGTACTGCTGTAGTTTCTAGTTTGCCGAGAAGTTTAATTATGAATGGGTATTTTCATTGATCAGTGTTCCTAGTATAACCATATTTTCCTCCTAATTTTTATGCCTGATAATTTTTGTTTGATATCAAATGTTCTAAATTTTATGTTACTGGTTACAGTATTTTGTTGTATTCTTTTAATGATTATTGGATATTATTTGTGGGCTATAATCAACTTTAGACCAATTTGAGACTTTAAAATTTTGCTTCAGTATAGTTTCTGTTATGGCAGTTGCAAAGAGGCTTATTTGGGGATTTCTGTAGTCCCACTCTGAAGGTAATGCCATTCTGTTGAATCTAACAAATGCCTCACTTTCTTTTCTTTTCTTTTCTTTTCTTTTCTTTTCTTTTCTTTTCTTTTCTTTTCTTTTCTTTTCTTTCCTTTCCTTTTCTTTTTTTAAGATTTATTTATTTTATTTGAGAGAGCAATCAAGGGAGAAGTAAGAGGAGAGGGAGAGAGAATTTTGAGTCGGCTCTGCATAGCATGTGGACCCTGACTGGGGGCTCAGTCTCACACCCTGAGATGACAACCCGAGCTGAAACCAAGTTGGATGCTTAACTGACTGTACCACCCAGGCACCCCACAAATGCCTCATTTTCTAAGAGGCCTTATCACTTTGGCTTCTAGGATCACCATCTATTGCCAAACTTGTGTGAGTTCTGATGATGCATGGTCTGTTGCTTTGCAGTGGCTCTTTCTCTGGCCATGGGTAATTTCTTCTTATTCAACTATAGAGATCAGTATCCAGCCAGAGTTTCAAATTTTAAGAGTGCTCTCCTTATGCAATTCATTTTGTTTTTGTTTTGTTTTTGTTTTTGGAAGTGCCACCTGAGCCTTCTACTTGCTTCAGCCTCCCCAAATTCTAATCTCTGTATCCTCTACTCAGTAAGTTCATCATACTCTGTTTGCACCCTCCCTTTCTCTGCAGCTTGAAAATTTCTTCCAGGCCATTAACTGAGACAAACATTAGGCTTACCCAAATTTTATTCCTTTGTTTAGGCCTGCAGTATTTCTTTGACCTTTGTCTAGTGTCGAAATATTCGCCTTCAGTATATTTTGTTGAGTTACCTAGTTGCTCATGGTAGGAAGCAAACCTATAGCAAAATTTTTCTTGGATTTGAGCAGATGTGTCTTTTCTGTCTAAATTTACATTAGTAGAGAAAAATTTCATACCTGAAAGTTATATATCTGTAAGTAAAAATTATAAAATGTGGCCATTTACTTAATTTCTTTGGGTTCAGTTTGCATTCTCCTTTGCCAAAAACTGTCTGTCCTTTACTTAAATTTTCATCTGTGAATGGCCTTTCAGTATATTCTTAATAAACATTGAGTGAATGAATACTGAATGATGAACCATCTTTCATAGAGAATGGGGAAATCAATTGTAAATTTTCTTTGTGATAATAGAAATATCAGAACAGTCTCCTGATAGGGAATTTTTTTTTAAATTTTCCTGAAATCTAAAATTTTACTAGCTTCTTGGGTTGGAGGAGAATACTAAATTGTGAACAAGTGACATTCCTCCTTAGTGTGCTTCCCTTCCTTAAAGAAATGCCCTTTGAGGGGTACCTGGATGGCTTAGTCAGAAGAGCATACAAGTCTTGATCTTGGGTTTGTAAATTTCAGACCCATGTTTGGTGTAGAGATTACTTAAATACATAAATTTTTAAAAATAGAGGAAATAAGGGCATGTGGGTGACTCAGTCATTAAGCAGCTGCCTTCAGCTCAGGTAATGATCCTGGGGTCCTGAGATCAAGCCCTGCATCTGGCTGCCTGCTCAGCAGGGAACCTGCTTCTCCCTTTCCCACTCCCCCTGCTTGTGTTCCCTCTCTTGCTGTGTCTCTCTCTGTCAAATAAATAAATAAAATCTTTAAAAAAAATAGAGGAAATACCCATTAAGCACAGGTAAAGTATTAGACTACAATCTCTCCTAGCTTGACCATTTCCCAGGCACTAGTATCTCAGTTTTAGTGGAGAAGTTCATCTGATGACTTGAATGAGAGTCATCCTTGAATTATAAGTTATCCTTAATTGATTAAACATATGATTTTAGAGTAGACACTCCAAACTACTTGGGTCTAAGTATACATCCATATAAAATGATGTAGTTGAACTAACTAAAGTACCTGCTCACTCTTGTCAGAAGTATTTAAGACCATGTTTCCTTTCTCATCCATGCATTCACTCATTCTCATTAGATACACTTGACAGAGAGGGTTGCATGGTATTGTTTTTTTTTATATCCCACCTAGTGAGAATGTAAAAAAAGAAATGACTCAAAGAGAGGAAATAACACAAATATCAATAATATAAATGCAATATAGTTTTATTGCATTTGCTATGACTTTTCAGAGCTAAGTTAAAGCTAGCAGAAAATTCTTTATCTGGTCATTAGTTCAGTGTTCCATAGAATAAAGTACTCCTAGAGCTGTAGAAGTGGGCTGTATCATTTGATTTGAGAGAACAGAATATAAATTTGCTAACATATGTTACTCAATTCAAATTTTACATTTGTGTCTATAACTTATATAATTAAGGATGTGAAAATTACATTTAACATTCTGTTTGTCTCATTTAATGTTACTTTAAAGTTTATCCCTTAAATTGTTCCCGGGGTTGTCTTCATATTTTGAAAAGAGTTAATTTATAGCAGCACCGTAAGTCAGTTTGTAGTATATCATAGCAGTGAGATATGCCATATTCATTTAATGTATTTGTTTTATAATTAGCACTCTGATGATTTATATATTACATTTTATTGTAAGATAAGACAAAATTATGATGGGACTAGTTCTAGATTTTTAGGTTTCATCATTATAGAATAAAAATATTATCATTTCTAACAGTCCTGGGTTATTAGTGGTGAAAGAATGTGCGGAGATACCTTTTTTCTTAACATTGTGTTTGCAAAAAAGGAGAAGATTTATTTAAACATTGTGGTTTTGTTTAAAAATTATTCAAACGGGTGCCTGGTTGGCTCAGTTGGTGGAGTTTAGGACTCAAGATCTTGGGATCTTGGGTTCAAGGCCCACGTAGGGATAGAGATTAGTTAAAAGTAAAATCTTTAGTGGTGCTTGGGTGGCTCAGTCCATTAAGCATCTGTCTGCGGCTCAGGGCATGATCTGAGGGTCCTAGGATCGACCCCTGCATAGGGTTCCCTGCTCACTGGGAAGTCTGCTTCTCCTTCTCTCTGCCCCACTCTATGCACTCTCTCTCTCAAATACATAAATAAATAATTTAAAAATAAAATAAAATTAAAAAACCCAAATAAATAAAAATTATTCAAATTAACCATTTATGTACTCATCCAAAAATAATAAGCATCAAGCACTGTCCAGGATATGAACATGTAATAGCAAATGAGCTGGACACAGAATCATCCCTTATAGAACTTGCCCTTTCCTTGGGAAGATAGTCAGTAGACAAATAACATATAAGTAAAAATACAAAATTGACAGCCATGTAGACTTCAAGGATTATCAGGTGATCCAGAGGGATGTATCTGGCATGAAGGATGGAGCTAATGTGTTAAGGGAACAGTCTTCTGTAGATCATCCACAGATCTTTTAATGCTACAGGTCTCCCAATAGTATATCCTCTTCACACTTGTCCAGTATATACTTCTGCCTTATACATCTCCACCTGAATATATTACAGAAACTTTAAATGCATCATATATACAATCAAATCCAGTTTTTAATGCTCACATTTTCTAAGTTTAACCATTTTCCAGCTTTCATGGTTTATTCCTATTAACTTACCACCAAAATATCTCGTAAGCATATTCCCTTTCTCCAGCTCCTCTGTGGATACCCTCGTGACACATTCACTTTGGGATACTTGGTGAATATCAGGTTTTATGCCATATGCTTAACAAGTTATACATAAATAATCTTTACCCCAAGATAGTTACTGTTAAATCATTGGCCTTTGGATTCTAGAGCTTGCTTTTTATTTTTATTTATTTCTTTTTTTTTTCAGATTTTATTTATTTGAGAGAGAGCAAGAGAGGGAAAGAGAGAGCACAATTAGGGCAGAAGGGCAGAGGGGAAAGAGAAGCAGACATTCCACTGAGCAGGGATCCCCATGTGGTACTCAATCCCAGGATCCAGGGATCATGACCTAAGCTGAAGGCAGATACCCAACTGACTAAGGCACCCAGGTGCCCTAGAGCTTGATTTTTAAATCACTATTCCCTTACATTCTCTATTTTGAACTGATTGACATCCCTGTAATGTGGTTTTGCCAGGCCCAGCACTGCTAGATCACCAGTTCTCCCTCTAACACAAAATTTCTGGAGGTTCTCTAGCATAGATATCGGCAGTACAGAAAACTGGGCATTTGAGAAAAAAATGTGTGTGTGTATATGATACACTTACGGTATAGTATAACATACTACAATATATTATAATTTTTTGTTGTTTAAAGATTTTGTTTGTTTATTTGACACAGAGAAAGAGATGACAAGTAGGCAGGCAGAGAGATGGGGGAAAGCAGACTCTCTGCCCAGCAAAGATCCCGATGCGGGGCTCGATCCCAGGACCCCGAGATCGTGATATGATCTGAAGGCAGAGGCTTAACCCACTGAGCCACCCAGATGCCCCATAATATATTATATTACAGTATATTATAACATTTATAGCATTTGTATATGTATATGAATATATTTAATTATAGTTATAATTATAAATTATATCTATATTTAAATATATTACAATTATATTCATAATATAAATATATTACAAATATATATTTATATAGTATAAACAACTATATTTAATTAAAATATATTTGATTATATTTAATTATATAAATATAATACATTTAATTATAATATATATATAATTGGTGATCTAGCAGTGTGTGTGTGTGTGTGTGTGTGTGTGCATGTGTATGAGATAGTTTAGCCTCACCCTAAATCTACAGAATCATAAATTCTAAGAGTAAAATCTAGAAATGTGTATTTTTTCAAAATGTTGCAGGCAATTCTGATGATCAGCCAACATTGGTAAACTACGATTTCCAGATTCTCTGAGCTTCTCACTGTGTCATTTCAAAATAACAATTTTGAATGCTGCCACAAACTCAACATCTTACCTTCCAACAACTATTCCCATGTCATTGAAAAATATTCCTCAAACACACCATCTTCTTTTATGATGCTGTAATACGTAAAAATCACACTTTTATGAAACAGCACCTATCTTTTCATTAAGTTGGCAAGTTCCTTTCCTATATTCAATCCAAATGTAATTATATGCCTCTGGAAGATTTCTCTTTGTATCTCATTTTCCAAAGTTCCTTTTCCAGTTCTGTTCTATGTGAAATGATTTGCTTTAACGGTTATTTTAAGGCCTTTCTTGCCCACTGAGGGACATCTGAAAAGGAAAATGACACAGAACAGGGAATTATTGATTCTGGTGTATACTGTAAGATTTGTCATTCATATGCTTGTGATGATGGTGATGATGATGATGAATAAACTGGAGTCAGTACTTTGTACATTTAGTTTAACAAATAAGACTAAAATAAGACTAAAAATGCAATAGAACTACAAATAAAATATAATCAGCTTCATCCAATCAAACATGACAAAGGATGTCTCAAGAGAGGGCTTATGTGGTAAAACCAGGATTGATTTATCTGTTTATTTCCCTTTCTGCATATGAGAAATTGTACAAAACCCAGACCAATACAAAACTAACAGGGTGTAGTGAGTCTGGGGGAATACCAGTAGAAAATACAGAAGACAAAAAAACAGATTGAAGGGTAAAACAATGTAATAGCTTGAATTCAAATTCCTGATAGACACAGGATGATTTCAGTTCTCATTAATATTAATCATCACAACTGTGTAAGAAAGCAACTGTGTTCTCATTTTCAAGACAAGAGAACTGAGACCCCAAGAAATTGCTTAATTAATCCATGTTTATATCATTACTTGCTGACATAGCCAGGGTTCAAGTCTGTGTTTAAATCACCATCATTTTTTTCTTGTTCCATTCCATCGTAATTTTCCCACCAAAAACACTCAGGTGAAAACGGAATCTTCAGACGTGAGTTAGACAATAAACAATGAACAAAATATATGGGTAATTATTACCGAATTTAGAATGTCATATAACACATATTAGGAGCAACACCATTTTGAACCTGCAAAATACTTTCTGAAGAAAAGTCACCATGGCACAGATAAAAGAAAGTAGGTTTGAAGATAACAGAAACTTGGGCTGGAATTATGGCTCTGTGTGTGTATGTGTGTGTTTGTGTGTGTGGATGCATGCATGTGTGGATTCACATATATGATAGATAGTAATACCTATTTCGTAAATTAGTCATAAATCCTGGAGGCAATAGAGGGAGAATAGTCTATGACCACAGTCATGATTATCTATAGATAATGGACTCTAAAAAATGGTATTTGAATTTTTTTTTCTGCCTTCCATTCCATACTGGTGGAAACTGGTCATCATAAATTAATCTGAACAAAAATGCAGTATTTATGTAGCTTGTCTTTGGGAATTGATAGTGAGATTATTCTGTTTTTATAAAGGTTGTTCACTCTAAGATCACTGTGGAGAGAAGAAGAACATCTTAGGGTAAACAAAGTTCCCCTTCCAACCCACTCTGATTATTCAGGGCACTTCTATTGAAGCAGATTTAGTTACTTCCATTCTGGTGGACAGGGAAGGAAGATACCCTAGTTTGACAATCTTCCATTTCTGCTTCCTACTTCCTATTCTAATGTCTTGTCAAGTACTACTCTGTTTCATAGCATGTCTTAGAGATTACTGCAAAGGAAGAGAAGACAAGAGAAAAATAATTATTCTACCCATGAAAATTATTTTATCCACAATTTATTGGAATCTCAGTGTGTTCCTAAAAACAAACAAAAACATAAAGACAGAAACCACCACCAAAAAAAAAAAAAAAGAAAGAAAAGCATCAAGAAACAAACAAAAAACTCATAAAGACAAAAAAAAGTGGGCTCTAGTCCCATTGTTACCACTGTGTTGCATATCTGCATAGATTATCTTTGGAACACTTATCACATTCCTTATTTCTTTTCTAATAGTTAGGAACCAAGGAGGTATAAAGTCAAAACCATCTTTCCTCTTAGAAGCTCAGTTTCTCCATTTTCAGAGAAATGTGATTTAAGAAGAGAAAATCAATAACTCAACTCCTTTCTGAGGACTCTGTTTTGGCCCTTCAGTTCTTTGTCTCCATGGCATGCTGTGATATTATCTGTCTCACTGCAAGATACCGAGTAAGAGAGCTGTCAGTATGACATGTGCTGAAAAAGACTAGTTTATTCTTAAACCAGGGCTCCTCCTTGGTCTATTCAAAAATATTTTACTTTCCCCCAGTGACTTTCTGTTACTATTTCTTTTGTTTGTTCAGATAAATAGGAAAGGGATGGGACAAAAAGGGGGGGGGCAGTAGAAGAAAATGACAGTTAAAACACAGGTATAAATTCACTGGATAAATAACAAACTGATATTCTTACAGTTGAAAAGCCTCCATTTGTTAAGTCTCAGTACTTGTACTTGAACCTGGGCCTTTGGGCTTCAGAAACTGGTTCTATTTATTTATTTTTAAATCTTGTTTATTTAAGTTCTGCTTGATATGATACAATCTTTAATCAGACAAATGGAACTGTTATTCTAGAAATAAGATAGCCATACTTTATTCTCCTAGGTGATTTATTCTCTTACTTCCAGTAACAACCTGAGATGTTACAATGCAGGGCTAGTGTCTGATCTCCTTTTGTATTCCTCATTGAATATACCCTATTTCTTACTATACCCTAAGTATTTGTAAGTCTGAATTGAACATGGATTTAAAAATAAGCACAAGACTGGTGCTTGGGTGGTTTAGTCAGTTAAGCATCTGCCTTCGGTTCAGATCATTATCTCAGGGTCCTTGGATGAGTCCCTGATGGGGCTCCCTGCTCAGTGAGGAGTCAGCTTCTTCCTCTCCCTCTGTCCCTCACCCCAACTCTGTGTGCTCTCTCTATCTCAAATCAATCAATCAATCAATCAATAAAATACATTTAAAAAAATAAGCACAGGCAAAGTCTTTAAAGAATGAAGGGGCACCTGGGTGGCTCAGGCTAAGCTACTACTGCCTTCAGCTCATATCATGATCCTGGAATGATCAAGTCCTGCATCCAGCTCCCTGTTCAGTGGGGAGTCTGGGTCTCCCTCTCAGCCTACTCCTTCTCATGCATCTTCTCTCTCTCAAATAATAAATAAATAAAATCTTATAGGAAAGAATGAATTATTAAATTGGCAATAATAGATAGCACGTATCTCTCCTTTAATCAGAGCTATCTTTAGAAACAAAGGAATCTTATGTAGAGAAATTTGAAAGCAGTGAAAAAATCTAGTAAATTCTGACTGTCTCCTTTTTGAGTATCCAACAAAGTCTCTGTGCTACACAATGATGGTCTTACAAAGACAGTTTTGTTTATAATAGGATTAACTGGCAGTCTTCATATTCTCCATATCAGAGATATATCTTGGTCCAAAGATCACTTGAAAGAGCATTACCTGAGTAATTGACTAAATTACTCAGGTAATTTAATTAATTTAATTTAATTTATTTATATTTAATGTTAATTAAATTAGTATTTAATTAATTAAACATACAGATTACTGGACTCTGAATAATAACTTTGGGGAGGCAGTGTCTGATTCTTATACAACCATGAAGAGTCTAGTTTAACATCTAGATCTGTTGTGTAAAATCATAAGTAGTGGGGCACCTGGGTGGCTCAGTGGGTTAAGCCTCTGCCTTCAGCTCGGGTCATGATCCCAGGGTCCTGGGATAGAGCCCCACATCGGGCTCTCTGCTCCGTGGGGAGCCTGCTTCCTCTTCTCTCTCTGCCTGCCTCTTTGCCTACTTGTGAGCTCTGTCTGTCAAATAAATAAATAAAATCTTAAAAAACAAATCATAAGTAGTGTTAGGTAAGTAATGTGTTGGAGATTGGAATTTTAAGTGTCCTAAAGTTCATTGATGAGTCTTTAGTATTGAGAGCAAAGTGGTGGTGGCCTGGTTGACTTGGTTTGCTCTATTAGAATCCATGTGGGCTTCTGGTCCAAGACAAGGTCCAAATACTATGCAAACTTGCACCAAGAAGATTCATCCTCAAGGCTGGGAGGTGAGAAAGGTAGTCACATCAAAATTCATTTTAATGTCTGGATTTGCCACAAATAGCAACATAAATTACTTTAACTCTGAGTCTCATTTTCTTTAACCATGTAGATACATTGAACTCCTCTCACATTTTAAAGAGTATTTACCACAATGTGTGATACCATGGAGATGCATAAAAGGTAGTTTATTATATCAGATGGGTGCTTTAATACTAGGCTGCCCAAATCCTGAGAAATCTGCATATTAAATAACTTGGCTCACACCTCCAATCCCCCAAAAGAACATATTGTGTGTCAATCAAGAGTCAGTCACAGAGTGTGGGAGATCTTGGGACTAGAATGACATCCTTACCCAGAGTTGTGGGAACAACTCAGTTTTGTAGAATTCCCCATTTTATCCCTTTCTTGGAAATTGATCATGCCTACTTAGCTAGAAAAAAGGTTTTGAGAAATATAAAAGAAGATAAGATTTTAATTTTATTTAAATGCGGATTTCCCCAAATATGGTTGATTATAGAATCCTTTTGTTTTCAAATTAACAGCACTTCAGAAACTTAGTTTTCTGAAGAATACACTTCGGCAAATGCTAGTTTCTAAGTCCGTGGAGAAAAATATGCCTAATTCACTTTCCTCAACTACTCTCAGGCCTTTCCTTAAAAACAAATTAAAACAGTCATTTGAGCCATTTCTGAAAGTCAAACAGTAAAGAGATTACTTCTTTTTTTTTTTTCTCCAGTGTCATGATCTTGACACCAGTTTCTAGTGATAAAACTCCAAGAGAAAAACATCAGCCTTCAAATGAGCTCATCACATGTGATGATACCTGGTTATTGTTGAAATCTCAACAGATATATAGTTTTGTTTTTTCTACACTCCTGCAAGAATGTGAAAGTATCATTTCTAAAACATAACCTGCACTCTTAAGTCTGTGTTAATTGTTCCTTGCTTGACACAAAAGGTCTGAAGCAGAGGCACCCAGGGAAGAAAGCATTATGAGAACAGTCAGATTAGATTTGTGAAGACAATTAAGCACAATTCTTTATGGCTTCTTATTCTTAGCTTTGAAATATTTCTTGCTGTTGAATCATTTGGATTCCTGGTAGCATTGCTGGGTTAAAAAAAAGGGGGGGAGAATATTTATTAAAAAAACAAACAAGAACAAAGTAATAAATCGAGTTCTGTTCATACTAAGCAAAAATAAATCCAGGGACTATAAAAGTTTGTGTTGTGTTAGGATTTTTACAGAAAATATCTTTATCTTTTCCTTTCCTGCAAATGTGTCTTTGCAGAGTGCTGTCAAATTTTAATTGTCCCCAGAGGACAGGTTATAGATAATTAAATCAACTCTCTCCAGCAAAGAATACTTCAAACATTTTTGAGAACCCTCTAGTTTTTACATGACCTTTGAGAGAAGCACTTTGCGGTTGACATACTTTGTGTTTTGTTGGTTTGTCTTTGGCAACGAGGTATTAGCATCTGTCTCCATGAAGTTTGAGTTCAGATAAACTCAGATGCACTTAGCTATTTGCCTTGTCTTCATACTGAGGACTTGGGAATTCCTCTTCACTTGGGAATTCCACTTACTATCTCTGAGTTTCGTCACTGGAGCTATAGAATGAAAGTGCATAGTTCACAGTCATCAAGAATGACTTACATTCAGTTTGAAAACCAGGTAGAACAAATCCTTTTCTCAAAATGAAACCGCTTAGCTATTAAAAAAAAAAAGGGGGATTAGAAAGAGAGAGAGGAATAACATTGTTGCTAGTCTAGAAACTGGAAATTTCTGCTACAGGAAGACCTGAAAAGTCTTGGAAAATAAGCAGGTTGGCGCCTTCCCAGCATTCTTCCCTTTATACTTTCTGAAAGCACTGATTCTCTGGTCACACCGCAAATGAGAATTCCTGTAATGGGAAGTCTTGAAGTCTGGAGCACTATCTTGCCTGTAAATACTGTCAAATATAGGACATTGCACATAGCAGAGTCTCAGAAAATGCTTCTTAGTTGTTTCAGAGAAATGGGTAGAACATTGGATTTGAATTTGGAATAATCTACTCCATCTTTCCCACTGTTTTCTACAAAAGTGAATGAATCTTGCATCTGCCTAGATTTCAATTTTCTTTTCCATCAAATAAAGTATTTTAATTAAAAGTTTGTTCTGTACCTTTAAACAAAGAATAATGAAATATGCTTTTTTCTTAAAAATTCATAAATATTTGTTTGATCATAACATACTTGTCAAGCTTATTTGATGGACCATAAAAGGTAAATGAGACCAGCCTTACTTTAAGAAGCTCACTGTGGGAATGTAATTCTATAATTAGACACTATTTTCTGAGCATCAGGCTTTACTTCAAAGTGTATATTAAAGGTTCCTTGTGCTTATAATATTTAAATTTGTGTATCGAAATAAAAGTAAAAAAAGTAGCACATGGTGAAATTAAGCCCATGCACAATTGCATGAAAAAGAAACAATAATACGCATGATTCCACTACTCAGAATAAATGAACTGTTGAGTTGTGAAAATTCCATACTGCCATTTGACTCTGTCTCTGTGTGTACATATATGATGAATGTGTGTTTGTATAAGTGTGAGTTAATATACTACTATATTAGGGTCCTATTTATGTACAAGTATGTATTCTGATATTTTATGTTTTTTTATAATATTAAACATACATAAATAGCAGAATGTTATTAATTGCTGACTATTTGATCATATCCTGAGCCACAATTTATTTAACTCCATATTTCTATTCTTCTTTGTACTCTATTTTGTGTACAAATGAACATACTTTTCATAAAATGTTCGTAATAATTTTATAGTATATGTAGACATTTAGAACACAAATTCCAACATTCTTTGCTTTTTATGATATATAATATAATCAAATATATGTAATATATAAATAACATAATTAAGTAAAAAATATTAATTTTCTCTTTTTTTATTTTTAAGATTTTATTTATTTATTTGAGAGAGAGAATGAGAGAGAGCTATCATGAGAGGGGGAATGTCAGAGGGAGAAGCAGACCCCTTGCTGAGCAGGGAGCCCTCTCTTTCTTCATGTAACAGTTTCCATATTTTATGTCTCAGAAATATCTCTTCAGTGTACTTTCTCTCTTGAAACATTTAGACAAGGAAAAGTTGACCCAAAACATATTGCCGCTACATAGAGATTAGATACCCCCTCTTAATCCCCATTACTATTTGTCAAAATGCTATTAGTATATAGCCTACTAATCTCAAGCATTAGGCTAGATAGGACCTTTTCTCATAGTGTCAGTATATTTTAAATGTCTCACAGTCATGATTGTGGAATGACTTTCTGAGGAGGTAGAGGTAAATATATTGCTGGATAATTTGGAAGTACTCTAAAATTTGTCCCTTGATAGAAGTACTACAAAATAGATCAGAGTAGAATATAATCATGAGATAATGTAGAATTTCTGGTGTCTTCTCTTTCTCTGACCTTGTCTTTCTCTGTTCTTCCTGTAGTCATTTTGACATCATGAAATGCAATGTGTAGCCATCTGTCCACTCTCATTCCCTTCTTTGTCATTGTATTGTAGTAAATTTTCACCTCTAATTGGTTATACCAAGATGAATGAGAAATATAGGTGGAGGTGTGGCACTGGCTGGGGTCATGAAATGCTTTAGGCTGCTTCAGAAATCAGCTCAGTCAAAGCAGTGATAGGATACTTCCTTTTTATTCCTACCTTGTACCTAGTCAAAAATAGGACATAACTGAGAAAGTGTCAGGCATGAAGACAGGGAGATTTTATTTATATATATATATATCCTAAGTCCTGTATGTATCTCCTAAGTCCCATAGATTTTATTTTCCTTTCTTCTGCATAATGAAATTTTCTAGCTCTGATCTCTTTCACAGTTGAGTTAGTGGGAATTCATCCTGAGATTCTCAAAGAACAAATGAATTATTAACCAGTATTCCTCTTGGGCACATGTGAGCAGACTCTTATGCCCTCAGTAATACAGAAGTGAGTGTCATGCTTCTCTGCAAACCCATTTCTTCTCCCCAACTCATCTTATAAATCTCTCTCAAGCTAACATCTGGAATGATGTTTTTTAACGTGTCACTAATTGGCACAGCGATCCATGAGGATGGATGAAATGAACTTCATTTCTAACCCATACTATTCATTTTCATGGGAGGGAAGGATAGAGGGGGCTAAGGGGAGACCCAGTGTCTTGGACAGTTGTTCCATAGAACTACTCCTGCACCAGAGGGAAAGATTCCATAACCTTCTTAACCATCCCACTGATCACCACTCCTACCATCAGCTGGTTACAGTATAAATCTGTGATATATCCCTACACCAGCTTGGATGTCAAACATGTGCTTTTCATTGGATTAAACCAAATGGGATTCATCCTTCACACCTTTCAAGTTCTCACATGCATTACACAACAGAGTACCAACATTTATACAAATTTTATTTAGATAACAATACAAACAATAGAGTAATGGCAACAAAAACTAGTACTATTTAGTAATGAAAACTGTGTCAGGCATTCTAGTGAATACTTTAAATATCTTTTTTTCCTCAAGATTTTACTTATTTATTTGAAAGAGAGAAGGAGAGAGAAACAGGGAGGGAGGGAGGGGGGAGGGGCAAAGGGAGAAGGAGAGTCCCCACTGAGCAGGGATCCGGAAGCTGGACTCAATCCCAGGACCCCCGAATCATGACCCAAGCTGAAGGCTGATGCTTAAGGACTGAGCGCCTCCCGTGCCCACTGCCAGTCACCCTTTAAATATCTTCTTATATCATCTTCACACTAATATGATGGGAACTATCTTACCCTTTTTTCAAATGAGGAAACTAAGTCTAGGACAGTAATATATTGTCGAAACTCAGCAGCAGATTTGTCATTAAAATCCAAGTCTTTGGAATTCTGAAATATGATTTTCCCCAGTATTCCCACTATACATAGGAAAGAGTAAGTGTGTTTGTGTGTGTCTTCATAATTTTGTAACATCCTGTTGTTTCTTCATATGCATCCCATGTAGGTAGATACAATACCATATCAAATATATCTATGTATTATTGATAAACATAAAATATATATGTATTGCAACTTTGCATTTTCCTCTGAAGAGAAAGAAATCAAATATATTAAATACTAGAGTCAATCTCTTTTTTCTGACTAAAAGAATGACTTGCATATTTATCCTTGCAAAAAAATGGTTTTTATCGTCAGGTTCCTACAGCTCTAGCTGATGGTGTTAATCATTTCTACAGTCCCTTTCAGTACTTCATCCAAGGAGTCCAAAGTCATGGGGATTCTGATATAAACAATTTTGTGTCATGAATTACTCCTTCTTCCCCCAGCATCTGTGGTAATTGTCATATTGCTTCCTACTGAACTATTTTGTTCACAGAATCCTTCAGCACCAATAACTGACTTGAAATTCATACATGAGATTTAGGTTAAGTATTAAAGAAAGATTTCTTATATGTCCTTTTATTAGATGTTTGTCAGGAATAGGCTCATTCATACATAATTTTCTGTTCTCTGTTCAGCCTTCATTTTAAAAATGGAGATGTAGAATTCTGATTCAGTATTAAAAACTTACTTTCCTTAAAATCCATATTAGATTTGAAAGTGTATTAGTTTACTTGTAACATTGAATTCAGAAATAAATATTTGAGCCAGCTGCATTAGTTTTTTTGGGGGGGGGTGAAAAAATCCAGTGTGCTTTCATGGTTCAGATTTAAATGATATATCTGATTTTCCCAGATAAGAGATCAAAATCAGGGTTATATGCAGAAATGATAGAAACTGATATTAAAAATGTTGAAAGTAGAAAAGTCAGATAAAAGGCTAAAGACAGGTGTTATTTTTTTTTTCTTTAAAAAAAAATTTGTATGGAATCAGAATAGACCCCGAATCGCTAAGGAAATGTTGAAAAACAAAAATAAAACTGGTGGCATCTCATTACCCGATTTCAAGCTTTACTACAAAGCTGTGATCACCAAGACAGCATGGTACTGGCATCAAAACAGACACATAGACCAATGGAACAGAGTAGAGAGCCAAGATATGGACCCTCAACTCTATGGTCAAATAATTTTCGACAAAGCAGGAAAAAATATATCTAGTGGAAAAACGACAGTCTTTTCAATAAATGGTGCTGGGAAAATTGGACAGCTATATGTAGAAGAATGAAACTCAACCATTCTCTTACACCGTACACAAAGATAAACTCGAAATGGATAAAGGACCTCAATGTGAGACAGGAATCCATCAGAATCCTAGAGGAGAACATAGGCAGTAACCTCTTTGATATCAGCCACAGCAGCTTCTTTC
>PISX010014810.1:0-51777 GCA_004024625.1 Mellivora capensis
AGACCAATGGAACAGAGTAGAGAGCCCAGATATGGACCCCCAACTCTATGGTCAAATAATTTTCGACAAAGCAGGAAAAAATATACAGTGGAAAAAAGACAGTCTCTTCAATAAATGGTGCTGGGAAAATTGGACAGCTATATGTAGAAGAATGAAACTCGACCATTCTCTTTCACCGTACACAAAGATAAACTTGAAATGGATAAAAGACCTCAACGTGAGACAGGAATCCATCAGAATCCTAGAGGAGGACATAGGCAGTAACCTCTTGGATATCAGGTACAGCAACTTCTTTCAAGATATGTCACCAAAGGCAAAGGAAACAAAAGCAAAAATGAACTTTTGGGACTTCATCAAGATCAAAAGCTTCTGCTCAGCAAAGGAGACAGTCAACAAAACAAAGAGGCAACCCACGGAATGGGAGAAGATATTTACAAATGACAGTACAGACAAAAGGTTGATATCCAGGATCTATAAAGAACTTCTCAAACTCAACACACACAAAACAGATAATCATATCAACAAGTGGGCAGAAGATATGAAGAGACACTTCTCCAATGAAGATATAGAAATGGCTATCAGACCCATGAAAAAATGTTCATCATCACTAGCCATCAGGGAGATTCAAATTAAAACCACATTGACATACCACCTTACACCAGTTAGAATGGCCAAAATCAGCAAGACAGGAAACAATGTGTGTTGGAGAGGATGTGGAGAAAGGGGAACCTTCTTACACTGTTCGTGGGAATGCAAGTTGGTGCAGCCGCTTTGGAGAACAGTGTGGAGATTCCTTAAGAAATTAAAAATAGAGCTTTCCTATGACCCTGCAATTGCACTACTGGGTATTTAACCCATAGATACAGATGTAGTGAAAAGAAGGGCCATCTGTTCCCCAATGTTTATAGCAGCAATGGTCACAGTCGCCAAACTGTGGAAAGAACCAAGATGCCCTTCAACGGACGAATGGATAAGGAAGATGTGGTCCATATACACTATGGAGTATTATGCCTCCATCAGAAAGGATGAATCCCCGACTTTTGTAGCAACATGGACGGGACTGGAAGAGATTATGCTGAGTGAAATAAGTCAAGCAGAGAGAGTCAATTATCATATGGTTTCACTTATTTGTGGAGCATTACAAATAACACGGAGGACATGGGGAGGTGGAGAGGAGAAGGGAGTTGAGGGAAATTGGAGGGGGGTAGGAACCATGAGAGACTATGGACTCTGAAAAACAACCTGAGGGTTTTGAAGGGGTGGGGGGGTGGAAGGTTGGGGGAGCCAGGTGGTGGGTATTGTGGAGGGCACGCATTGCATGGAGCACTGAGTGTGGTGCAAAAAAAATGAATTCTGTTACATCGCAAAGAAAAAAAAAATGAATGGCTAAAATTAACATGAGAGGAAATGACAGATGTTGGCAACGATACAGAGAAAGGGGAACCCTCTTACACTGTTGGTGGGAATGCAAGCTGGTGAAGCCACTCTGGCCAACAGTATGGGGGTTCTTCAAAAAGTTGAAAATAGCGCTTAACCTTTCAATTGTACTACTAAGGATTTACCCCAAAGATACAAATGTAGTGATCTGAAGTGGCACCTGCTCCTCAATTTTTATAGCGGCAATGTCCACAATAGCCAAACTATGGAAGGGGGCCAGATGTCTATCGACAGATGAATGGATAAAAAGATGCAGTATATATGTATATAATGGAATACTACTCAGCCATCAAAAAAATGAAATCTTGCCATTTGCAATGACTTGCCCAGAACTAGAGGGTATTATGCTAAGCAAAATAAGGCAGTCAGAGAAAGACAGTTATCATATGATCTCATTCATATCTGGAATTTAAGAAACAAAACAGAGGAAAAAAAAGAAAAAAAAAGGAACAAAACAGGATCATGGAGGGGGGGGAAATAAAGTAAGACAAAATCAGAGAAGGAGACAAACAATAAGAGACTCTTAATCAGAGGAAACAAACTGAGGGTTGTTGGAGGGAGGATGTGGGGGGATGGGCTAACTAGATAATGGACATTTAGGACAGCATGTGATGTAATGAGCACTGGGTATTTTAGAAGACAAATGAATCACAGAACTCTGCCTCTGAAACTAATAATGCATTATATGTTAATTTAAATTTAAAAAGTTATAGAATGGTCTATTTTCATACATTGTTTCAGGTACTAGCTGTACATTTTCAATCTGTAAATTCATACTTTTCAATTTTAGATATTCTTAAATTATTTTTCTGATAATCTCTTCCATTCCATTATAGGGAGGGTTTGATACCACAGAATCTAGAATCACAGGGCCTGATTGCAGATCTAAGTTCTGTCCATACTAGCTGTGTGGCTAGAGCCAAATGGCTTAACTTCTCTGTATTTGGGATTTTTTATCTGTCAGATGTAGATTGTAATATATCTCCTCATAGAATTGTGCCATATTGAAATGGATTTTTTTTTTTTTTGTAAAACATTTAGAATAGTGTCTGGCATTCAGAGATTGCTTTAGAAATGTCTGCTATTATCAATATTCCCTTCAGAATGATATCTATATTTTTTTCTCATTTCCTTTCCTTGTTTTCCAATTTGTTTATTTCTTTTGGCTGTACTTTCAGAGTGATTTCCTCAACTATATCTTCTGGTCATTTTATTGAACCTTTCATTTGTGATATCATATTTTTAATCTTAAGCTCTTTTTCCTGTCCTGCACATTTATCTTAGCATACAGTGCTTGTTTTACTGATGCAATGTCTTATCTTATCTCTCTGAGGATTTTAATGGGATAATTCTATTAAGTTTACACACAGTTTAGAGTGGCACAAGGCTTATTAGGAAAAAGAACTATCTTCTATACACACCTCCATTTCTCACAACCCTAAAGTAACTACTTAAAATACTTCTCATTTTTTTTTAAATTTACCTGTGCCTCTCTAAATAAGATATTTATACTGCTCTTTTTTATTGCTGTTTTAGAAATTACCTACTCAATTCTTACAAAGAGTATAAAAATTTCTTCCTCCATCCCTCAATGGACACACATATACACAAACACATACATACACACAATTACTTCTGTCTAGATGTAGTTATAATTTTTGTTATATTGGTATTCACTACATATATTGATATGGGTAAACAAATACTATTTATAGGTCAGCCATCCATACTTGCATACTTTTAAGTGCAAATATTTATTCTCTCGAAATATCCTATACTTAATTGTATTATCATTTTGGTTTGCCTGCTTGGTTAAACAATAATTTGGGGGGTTTTTGTTTTGTTTTTTAATTTACTTACAGCTCATCCCTGAAACTTCCCACCAGTTATCCATATCACTTCCCAACCTTCTGGACATATCATACATATCATCAGTTTGATCTTACTGTAGACAACTTTCCTGGAATCTCATGAGCTGGTACATTCTGGATATATTACTCCTCAGGCCTGCTACATGACCATTATCCTGAGATCTCCCTTCCTTGCTTCCATTTTGAGAATTCCATTCATCTTGCAATAATCTCCTATATTTCAGAGTATGGTCAGTTTCCTCTCTCTTGAAAATTAAGACCAAGTTCATAAATAAATGTATGCAGTTATTGTTTTTTTTTTTATTTGACAGAGAGAAAGTGAGAGAGAGAGATCACAAGTAGGCAGAGAGGCAGGCAGAGTAAGGGGGAAGCAGGCTCCCTGCTAAGCAGAGAGCCTGATGTGGGGCTCGATCCCAGGAACCTGAGATCATGACCTGAGCCAAAGGCAGAGGCTTAACCCACTGGGCCACCCAGGCACCCCTATGCAGTTACTGTTTTTTAATGGAACAGTCCAAACTAGTCAATTTTAAGTGATCTCCTCCTCTGTATCTAAGCTCTGCCCAGGCCCTCAGCTTTTTAGTGGCCCACTCTCAAACATAAACAAGTGGCCACATGTCCCTAGGCATCTGAGAAAAAAGATTGTAACATGAACCAAAAAGGCCAAAGAAATAACTGAGCAAATTTAGCTGAGAAACTAGGCAGAGGTAAAAATTTCATAATAACATCTAAAAGTGAAAAATCAAGACATAGTACTATTCAACTAAAAAATGGATCCATTTGGGTTTTTTAGGTTTATTTATTTATATTATACAGAGAGAGTGCATGTGTGAGTTGGGGGGAGAGGCAGAAAGAGAGGGAGAGAGAAAATCCCAAAGCAGACTCCCCGCTGAGTGTGGAGCCTGATGTGGGGCTTGATCCCACAACCCTGAAATCATGACCTGAGCCGAAATCAAGAGTCAGACACTCAGCCAATTGAGCTGCCCAGGTGCCCCAAGAATAGATCCATTTTTTAAATGAGCCTTTAAACTTATAATATTTGGAAGCCTCTATTTAAGAAAAAAATAAAACTATGGATTTAAAAATAGGTACAAAAGGGAATATTTACTTTGAGTCAAAAAAGAAGAGGCCTTGCAAGAAGCTCATCCAAGTGAGAGGAATTGAAGCTTCATTATAATTAAAATAAATCTATCTAGAGATACAGAAATAAATAGCAAAATAAGCATTTAAAAAACCTCAGTGTTTTCTTCCTTTAATAGGGAATGAGAATGTTTGCTTGATATAATAAATTTTTAGTATATACATTTTAAAATGATGCACACATTTAGTTTTTATGAAATCCTCTGAAGAAATGATCAGAAAATACATTTATGTATACAATAATAATGATTTAAGGTAATTAACTAAAAGTAGTCAAGTCTAGGGAGACTCACTGAGTATGAGCTAAGGAGAGCAATCAGCCTAAATGTTTTACAAGAGAACCCTGGTGTTACAGTCTTTTTTGTTTTGGCTTTAACCTTAATCTTTATTGACCGATGATGCTTTTAAATCCTTATCCAGGAGTGGCATAGCTAAAGTTAGAGTCCTACCCAGGCATGGGAAAGCAGAGTGTGTCCATATAAAAATCATTATAAAGCATTTCTCCTGCTCTTCTTGTAGAAGACACCAAGGGTTCCTTCCCCATGAAAGAGTTCAAAATGCAAACACGTAAAAGTTCATTTGAATGACAGTATACTGTATGTTTAAAAAAACTCTCTAAATTATTCCATTAGTGAATTGATTCCATTTGCTCTATAAGTATAAACCTCAGAACAGTTATTTTTCTCTTGCCAGCCTGATTAAAAGTTAAAGAATTACTTAAATGTACCTTCACTATTATACCTATGTAACCTTGAGAGATATAACTTTAAAACTTGGTCAATTTCTTTTAAAGACATAATTACAGTCTCTAATGCTAGTAATAACTTTGGAGGAATTTAGTAATAATTTTTATAACTTAGCAAGGATTTTAGGGGCTTAAATGCATGCTCAAATTTGCAACACAAAAAGAAAAACACAGCCTTTTCACTAATATATATATATATATATATATATATATATATATGTTATATATTTTGAGCTGCACTTTATAAAATCACTCAGGGTGTGCCGAGGTGGCTCCGTTGGTTAATCATCTGGCTCTTGATTTTTTTGGCTCAGGTCATGATCTCAGGGTTGTGAGATTGAGCCCAGCATAGGGCTCCAATGCACATAGGGCCTGTTTAATATTCTCTCTCTGCCTCTGCGCCTCCCCCTCCTTTTTCTCTCCCTCTTAAAAAAACAAACAAAAATAAACAAACAAACAACAACAACACTCAGTCCCTCCCCTCCCAACACACAAACACTGGAAAAAACAAAGGAAACAAAACCAAGTGTATGGTTTTCCAATTATTATTATACTAATATCCTGGCGTATTTTAAAAAACATTTTTACTGATTATTTTTCATATTAAAAAAATTGGGCTTTATTTGCCTTGTATGAAGGTATATCTAAGGTATATACTGTTGTCAGATGATATTATACCCATTTGTGAAGAGTGAATGGTTAGTGGTCTTTTCTTACCTATACTTGACTCTGCCTTCCTCTCTTCTAATAGCAGAGCCCACTGAGCTTTTTCCACTCAACATGTGCATTTTATCTGAAGATCCACTATATTCTCAATTTAATTTTTAAATTTGTTTGAGAGAGCATAAGCTGGGAGGGACAGAGGGAGAGGAGGAGAGAGAATCCCAAGCAGGCTCCACATCCAGCACAGAGCCCAATGTGGGGCTGTGGGGCTCAATCTCATAACCCTGAGATCATACCCTGAGCACAGATCAAGAGTCAGATGCTTAACCAACTGAGCCCCTAAGTTTAATTTCAATGCAACCAAGAAATCACGACCAGATTCACAGAATTTAGCTCAAAAATTCGTGCTCATAACCATGATCTTTTGTGTTATTTTCCAAATATCCTTTATTACAACTGTATTTGGAATACAGGGTTAATTGTTAGATGTCTACATTTACCCCAGGATTTCTTGACTTCTTTGACTATAAGAACAGGGTGTGATTTTTAGAAGGTAGACACTTTTTTAGAGCATTTTTAGTTGGCAGCAATATCGAGCAGAAAATACATAAATTTCTCATCTAGCCTCTCTGCCCACATACACACAGCCTTTCCCACTATCAAAATCCAACACCAGAATGGTATGTTTGCTATAATCAATGAACCTACATTGTCACATCACTATCACCCACAATCCAAAAAATAGTTTATATTGGGGTTTACCCTTAGTGTTGTAAATTTTACAGGTTTTGACAAATGTATAATGACATGTGTCCAGTATTATTCTGTCATACAGCAGGATATCAATTTTTGCCCATATAATTACTTCTCCTAGGGCACTTTGTGAGTGGGCTAATCTCCACAATGTCCCCCAAATAAAGATCTGCTGCCAGCCCAGACTTCTGACTATGGTTTACTCCATTTTTCTTTGTCTGTACTCTACTCACCTGGCAAGACTCCACTACTTCTGTTTATCTTGCTCTTAGGTTGAATTAGACTGACACTTCTTATGATCTTTGAGCACCATGACTTACATCCCTTTCTCAACATCACTTCTATACAGTGCAGTTTGGTCAGCTTCTGTCTGCACCCATTTGACTCCACCGGTCTTTTGGTTCGGGGTACTAATTACCTTTTACTTTTCATTTATCAGTGTAGCTATGAGGAATCCCTCTTGCCTTAATCTTGCTATGTTCCTGAATACACAAGCAGTAAATTCAAGAGAACAGAAGAAAAAAATTATCATTTATTTTGAGATTAAACTTACCCGGCATCTTTAGTATTTTGTTGTGATCCCAGAGCAAAGGAACGACACATGTTATTTCAGTAATGAACTCCAATTGTATCTTGAGTACTGGTAGCTTGTTTGGACTTTGGGTACAGTTGAGAGTTGTCTCATCCAACAGAACATAATGTCGTAGAATCTTAGAATGGAGGGACCTTGAAGATCATATAGTTTTCTACGTAGATGTTTCATATGAAGATGTTGAACCTCATTGGTTAATGGGAGTTGTCCAGTACTATTCAGTTAGTTGATAGATAGAGGGACTAAATAGGAAGGCAATAGAAGGACCAAAATCTGGGTCTCCTTTTTCTGGCTTAGGGTCTTTGCCCTCCATATTATTTATAAGGTAAGTGGTTTGAAAAAAAATGCAGGCACTGAAGCAGAAGGTCAAAGGACTACCTTTCAGAGAGCCTGACAGCATTAACTATTTTCACTAAAGTTGAAGTATATGTGATATAATTAGAAATGTGTATTTGGTCTTTGTTTCTGGTTCCTTCCTTTTAGAAGCTTCTAAAATACTTGGAATCTCCAGAGTGATGAGTGTTTTGTATACTAATGAGATGACTGGTGGCTGGGGACCAGTGGTCATCTTCAGGATGGGGGTTGGTCCCCAAAAAGACCAAGGCATGATTAGGGATTAGATCATTCAGCCCCATCCCCTGACTTCCAGGGAGGGGAGAATGCCTGGAGATTGAGTTCAGTCACCCATGACTAATGGTTTAAACAATCTTGTCTACAGAATGAAACCTTCATTAAAAAACAAAAACAAAAACAAAAACAAAAAACAACCTGAATTCTGGGGTTTGGAAAGTTTTTGGGTTGGTGGATGCATCTGCATATTGGGAGGATGGTGTACCCTGAATCTACAGGGACAGAAGTTCCTGTGCCCGAGACCATTTTGTTGTTTGCCCCATATTCTTTATCTGGCAGTTTATTATGGCCCTTCATAACAAACCAGTAACAGTAAATAAAATAAATCTCAGAGATCTGTGAGTAGCTTTGGCAAATTATCAAACCCCAAAGGAGGTCATGGGAACCCCTAATTTATGCTTGTCTTCAGAAGTGTGGAAGGCTGGAATTTATGATTGGTATCTGATATGGAGGACAGTTCTGGGAAAATTAAAACCCCTCCTTAAACTGTGGGATCTGTGCTGATTCCACATAGTGTCAAAATTGAATTGTAAATCACTCATTTGGGGTCAGGACAGCTGGAGAATTAGCTGCTGTGGGGGGAAAAAACCCACACATTTGGTTTTAGGACTGTTATAAATGAAGCTGTAAGAGTCTGATTCTCAGAATTACAGATTCAAAAATATAACTTTATGAATATTCTACCATAGATCACACTCTGTGATGGCAGACACATGATAAAAATTTATATGAGACAGACAGGCATGTTGATTTCTTAATTTATAGTGGAATTTTCAATGACAAGATACAAGTGCTTCTTATCCAGGGTTTCAAAGCATTTTTAAATTGACAATTTAGCAAGTTATTATAAAAATAATGTATCTGGTGAGTGTTGATCAAAAAGTAATTGGTGTTTGCTTCTTTTATAAAAGGTTTTATCATTAAGATGCATCTAATGTCTTCCACCTGAAGACATTCATAGGTGATTTAACCCTACAAGTAGAAAGAAGGATTTCTGGATTGTTGACTTGTTCATTGATGCCTTAATGTGCTATGTATATATCCTTCTATATATTACATATCTGTATATCTGTGTATATGTATGTAATGAGCACACCTGATCACTCTTATAGGAAAGCTCTTTGTTGGACTAAAAGTAAGTAAATTTAAAAAAGGACATTACTGTACCAGTAGTTTTTTTTATGTGCAAAACCCTACTTAGAAGGATATTATGATTACTCATTATTTCAAGCAAAGACAGTGTACATGCACAAGTGCTAAATCTTACCGTGTGTCAAGTCTACTCACGGTAAATATTATAGTCAATGCAAGGTACTGAAAAGGGATGGTGCTATTTTGTAATGTTTTATGTAACATTAATAAGAATGAAAACCTTAGTAGTATAAATGCAAGCAAGATTTTATTAAAACCGAGTTCAGATTTATAGATAAGGGCACAATTGTGTTATGAGATTGCTTCAGTTTTTAACTGAACCATTGTGATTATAAATAAATATTAAGTGGGGCACCTGGGTGGCTCAGTGGGTTAAAGCCTCTGCCTTTGACTCAGGTCATGGTCCCAGGGTCCTGGGATGGAGCCCTGCATCAGGCTCTCTGCTCAGTAGGGAGCCTGCTTCCTCCTCTCTCTCTCTCTGTCTGCCTCTCTGCCTACTTGTGATCTTTGTTAAATAAATAAATAAAATCTTTTAAAAAATCAAATAAATAAATAAATATTAAGTAAGATTGCATTCCTTTCTTGCTAATGAAGAACTCTGCAAAGGTTAAAAAAAAACCAAAAAGGATGATTTGTTTGGATAATTGATAATTATTTAGCTGACTCTCCCTCCTACAGCTCTGATGGGAGATGGTACAAAATGCTGAATCCTTTTTCTATCCTTGCACATTGCAGCAGCAGATGTGCCCAGCCATTATTAAGAATGGAAAAATATGAATCAGTGTGGCCTGCTTCCCAACTTGCCCCCAGAGCCAGCAAGGAGCACCAACACTGCATGAAGAACAATGCAGTCTAAGATTTTAGATGAAACTAAACATTGCATGTGGTTAACAGGCTTTAAATAAGACAAATCCTTCTTGAATCCAAACCAAGGCACTTATTAGACAAATGCTTCAAATGTTATTGTGAAAAGTCAGCTTCTCTTATGTTGGTGATCTCCCAACAGTGACTCTGGCTGTTTCACATATCCCAGCTAATTTAGGTATCTCTGCATTCCCTCTCGAATGTTTTGTTTGAAATTAGAATATACTGCGCTCTCTCACTTTCTTTGAAATAAAAAAATAAAATCTTATAAAAATATATTTAAAATTAGAATACACTGCCACGAAATGAATAGTAATTCCATGATGATGGCCCCTGGCTCACTCTACCCTTAATCCCTCACTTGCTACTAAGTCCTCCTTAGTAGCTACTAAGTGTGGGTAAGCCACACTGCTGTTAATGTGTTTTTTTTTTTAAATGTGTATTTGACCAAATTAATTACCTGTTTAAATTCTTCAGTGCCTCCTCCCCTTTTCACCTTTACTATACTTATAGAAGATTTCACATATTTGGGCTTCATATACAAATGTCATAAACTGGTCCTTATTTACAAGTCAAAAATCAAATCAGTATTGAAGAGCAGTAATATTAATTATTTATGGTTTATCTGCAAATGCTGAGCCACAAAGACTCTTTGTCTTTACAGAATCTTTCTGTCTGGTGTGCTCAGACAGGGTTTCCATGGGTCTACTTAACTAAATGCCAGATGGGATGAAATTCCAATCATCTGTCCTTCATGTTTATCTGTCTATCTATCTATCCAGCTATCTACTTATTTTAATATCAAAATAGATAAGGATATTAAGTGTAACTATAATATAGTGTTGTTCTTGACTCTAAAAGCAAGTGGAATAATACAAAATGGTTTAAGAAAAACAGGTTTCTTAAATTATGTGCTTTTGAACAAACAGGTACACACAGCATATGTAGAAAGGATCAGAGGTAACACCTTGTACACAGTATCTGAATATCTTTGTTAAATATAGAAATATAAAAGTCAATATTCTACCTTATTTCCATGATCAGTTTATAAAAGGATCCTCTAGAGGGATTAATCAAAAATAAAATATACAAAATTTTAATATACTTTGACTCATGGATTTTATTTCCTATAATCTTTAAAAAGACATAATTGCAATACAAAGAAGGTTTATATACAATAACATTTAATGCACCAAAAAATGGAATACTACTAACTCATTAAAAATTTAGGGAAGATGATATCATAAAAACACTAAAATAGTAGTTAGTGAAACAAAGTTTTAAATTTATATATGACATATGATCTCAATTTTACAAGTATATCCAGAATTGATTGCAAGAAATTACACTAAACTATTAGCAGTGGTTACATTGTGTAATGAAATGTGAAATTTTTCCTTGCTTTTATCATTAACTCTTTTTCAAAGTATCTTTAAAGTGTGTACAAGTTTTACATTTGAAAAAATAAAACTTCACTTAAAGAGGAGAATTATGTAGAATTGAGGGAATGAGGCAATTCTACATCAGAACTTAGAGGGTTCAACTATAATCTGTTATAGTCTTCCCAAGATTATTTTCCTCTAAATTTTATTTAAACAGTTTGGTTAACAAACATACCAAGTAAACTCTTTGGTCTTATTAGATTTTACAGTTTCATTAGCTTATAAACAAATCAGCAGTTTGGTCTGGGAACATGGAACAGCTGCCTTATTGGTAGGTAACTTATTAAAGTGCATTGGAAAATGATCTCCCAACAAATTAAAACTATACATTATTCTCTTCTATTAGAATTCCAAACACATACAGAGACTCCATCTTATCCAAATAGACAAATCAAAGGAATACTTAAATTAACTTTTATTTTTCACTTGAGGCTATGCTTTGTTTGAGCTTACCACAATTTCTGAGGTAATTGAGATTTTATTGAGCATTTTCTTGTTAAAAATTGAAGAGATCATGTAATTTTGATATTTCTCTACAGAAAACGTCTCACCAACATTAGCAGTCAAGTGTTATGAAAGCTTTCATTTGAAAACCTAAAGGAGTTTTGCAAATTTGATTCATCACAACAAACTGAGTGCTCTTTTTTATTTTTTTAAATTGAGTGCTCTTATTTAATCAGCTACTCCTCTCTGACTATGCAGTTCAGCTTAAAGTCCCAGTTAATACAGAAACAGACCATAAACAATTGCCCCTCAATGATCCAACAAGACGTGAATTTGAAAAAGAGAAAATTATGTATTGGGATCAAACACCAAAGCTCAAAACCTTTGCCTTACCAATAAAAATAAAATAGAAAGTCTCCATTCAAATCTTATGAAAACCTGTTCTTTTACCTAGAAGTGCATCCATATGTGTTTTGCTTTATATCAGTTGAATAAATATAATAATAGTAGTAGCAGTGACCACTTTTTGGACATTTAGTCTGTCCCAGTATTTACTCTTACATTTTTGACGGGTTTAAAAAAAATTAAATGTATTATTCTATTTAATTTTAAATAAATGTTATTGAGGCACAGCATACGTACAGAAAAACACATGTGATTTTTCACAAAATATACACACTCCTTAACAATCATCAATATTAAGAAGTATTGTCCAGTAGCAGCCTTGAAGCCACTCAATGCTATCCTCCAATCATTAACTCCTCTGCTATAACAGCTACCCTTCTGATTTTGATCACCAGAGAATTTATATAATATGATTATGTGTTTGAATTTATTTTTCGTTCAGCATTGTGCTTAAGAAATTCATTCATGTTTTTGTGTTTAGACATAATTTTAAATTCTTATTTCTTCTAGTTCATCACTGAATAAATACTATGTAGGTGACTTACCCATTCTCCTAAGTAATGAACATTTGAGCATTTCTACAGTTTTGGCTTAAAGTAATAATGTTACCATGAACCATTGTACATGTTCAACTTTAGTAGATACTGCTAAGAGATTTCTAAATGGTTGTACCAATTTACATTTCCACCATTGGTGGGACATCAACCTTTGGTACTATTTACCTTTATATATCAAGGGTTGAGACCTTTTATCCCTTTTTTGAAGTGTAGCCTGTTTGAGTTATTAATAGTATTTCCATTTACATATATATACATACATATATATGTACTCTGTGATTTCTATTCTTTAAATGTTACATTCTAATACATAGAAATTCTTAGTTAAATATAGTCAACCTTTTTCATATTTTGATATTATGACTCTGAATTGTGTCCTGATAAAGATGTCTTTACCTAGTCTAAGATCATAGAGATATTCTATTACCTTATCAAACTTTTATTCTTTTACCCTTTAGGTTTTAAAGGTACAGTAGGAATTGTTTTTGTATATGGTGTCAAACTTTTACATACTCCATGACTTATTTTTTATATGGATATGGAAAAACATAGATTCATACTTATCAGGAGGCATCAAAAAGGTCATTCTTTCTCTGTCTTTCAGTTTTATATTAGTCACAAATCAAATGATTGCATATGCATGTTCTGTTTCTGGACTCTCTTTTATTCTATTGATTTGTTAATTCTTGTGCCAAGACCACTGTCTTTATTGTTTTAAAAATGACGTCACTACCTGCTTATGCAAACCTTCTAGTTTTGTTCTTTTTCAGGTGATAACATTTTCTGTTATTGGCCCTTTTATTAAAATTTAGAATCAATTTGTCAGTATTGATAAATTATCAGTGGTAGGACTTTGAAGGGTTTTTAGTGAATCTATAAAGAAATGGTGGAGGGTGATTAACAACTTTATAATACTGAGTGTTCCAATGTGTGGGAATGATTTATACCACAATTTGTTTACAACCTTTTCCCTCTCTTTCAGTAACTTTGAGGATATCTGTGTAGCAATTTTATACACATTAAGATACAATGCATGTATATCTTACTAATTCTAGTGTTTGAATTTTAATGCTACTACAAATGCAAATATTTTATTTTAATTAAATATAGAAATTCTATTTTTCTGATTCCATGTAGCATGAAGTACTAAGTGTCAAGTATTATAATATTGACTCTAAATGAACTTTGAAGAGTTAAGGATATATGGTGCCAGATCAAGAGAAAATTTTAGGCCACCTTCGCATTCAGTGTGATTCTAAACTATTGCCATTTTAAATGTATCATTTAATTGTCCTTTGTGTTGCATTGTTTCTGTAGAGAATCTATAAGATTTATTATTGTTTCATTGAAGTACAGTGTTATTTTCCTTCCCGCTGGTGACTCTTTTGACTAGTTTATTTTTTTAAAATTTGTTTGTTTGATATAGTATGGGTTGATTTGGTATTTACATTGTTTGGGGTTTATACTACTTCTTGGATCTGTTGCTGTATGTATTTCATTAATCTTAAAAAAAACTTTGTCTTTATTTCTTCAGATATTGCTCTTCTAAATTAAGTCTTTCTTTTCTTCTTTTTAAAGACTCCTATTACATATATATATGTATATATATATACATATTTTCCTCCACTGTATTCTATTTGTTTTTTTTTTTCTGAGTTTTTCTGCCATTTTTGACCTTTGTGCTTTTGTCAGGATATTTTCTACTGAACTATTTTTCAAATAATTAATCCTCTCTTCTAGTATGTCTATTGTACTTTTCTTTCTTTCTTTATTTATTTATTTATTTATTTATTTATTTTTAAAAGATTTTTCTTTATTTACTTGACAGATCACAAGTGATCAGAGAGGCAGGCAGAGAGAGAGGAGGAAGCAGGCTCCCCACTGAGCAGAGAGCCTAATGCGGGGCTGGATCCCAGGACCCTGAGACCATGACCTGAGCCGAAGGCAGAGGCTTTAACCCACTGAGCCACACAGGTGCCCCTCTATTGTCCTTAAACCCAGTTATTGAGATATTATGTTTTTTGTTCTAGAAATTCCTTTTTTATATATGTAATTAATTTGAACAAAATTTGATCAACCTGTGATTGTGTTTTTGTGTTGGTGCTTTCTTTTTATTTTGACACAATTTGAAAATTTCAGAAAAGTTGTGAGAATAGTATAAAAAACAGTTTATGCCTAAACCATTTGAGGGTAAATTGCTTGCCATCCTAGTACTCCATTACCACCAAATACCTTAGTTTGTTTTTCCTACATACAGGTACATCCCCTACATAATCACAATGCATCCATCAAAATAAAAAAAAATCATAAGTACGCAACCGTCTGATTTATAGTTGCCCAAATCATATCCATTTAAAAAAAAAATTCCAGCCCAGAATCATGTTTCACATTTAGTGCCCATTCTCCATGGTCTCCTTTAATTTGAAAGAGTATTTCTAAATTTGCTAACTTACATAACCTCATCACTTTTGAAAATGGTCAGCCTGTTATCTCAAAGAATGTCCCTTAGGTAGAATTTATGTACATAGATTTAAGTTATGGGTTCTCAACAACTACATCATAAAACTAATGGCATGTTCTTCTCATTGTCACTTCTCTGAGAGTGCATAATTTTGATTTGTTTTATTTGTTAATATTAATTGTAATTACTTGATTAAAGGTAATTAAAAGGTTTATCCACAGTAAAACTGCTCTTTTTCTTTTTGAAACTAATAAATACTTTGTGGGGAGGTATTCTGAGACTCTGTAAAAATTCCATTCCTCATCAAATTTTCACCTACTGATTTACTGAGTTTTACATACTTTTACCTACTCATTTCACAGTGTTTCTGGCTAAACTACCTATTTCTATGTTATTTGCCAAATTATGATTTTTTCTACCTTGACCATTCTTATTACATTTATAGTTTCCTTCTTCTGTAAAGAAAAATGTCTTTTCCTCATTCACTTTACCATTTATTTACTTACTTTACTTATCCACTTATTTACAACAGTGTAAACAGAGTCCGATTTTGTTCACTGGGTTATAATCTGATGTCACCATTATTTATGCCAGTGTTCAAATTTTCTCATTTACTACATGGAGTTCCTTTCAAGCTGATTTTTGCATCTTTTTCTTTGAGGACTTTCCTACTTTCCAGCATAAGATATTGTACTCTCCTGCCTTTGTCCTGCCTTTGTTTGAAATGAATCGTTTCTCTATAAACCTCTAAGATCTTTGAAGGAAATCAACAATGCAGGCTGTATGCTTACTGACATTGAGATGTCTCTCTCTGCTCCTAGGTCCTCTCAGTGGACAGAGACAGAGAATATAAATACAGATATGTATTATATATGCACATTCCCATACATTTACACACATATAAATATATGGCTAAATACATGTACTACATATATTATATAAATATGAATATAAAAATGTATAACATAATACAGATATAACATATTTTCTCATATCTTTATACATATATAAATGTGTATATATATGTACACACACATACATGATAAATACATATGCATACTAATCAGAAACACATACTTCCATACTGACATTATATGAACTATGAGTTCACATCAATTGTAATTTAATACTTCTAATTATAATTTAATACCACAGGAGTCTCTTGGGTTATCTCCTTCCTATTTTTATAATTCCTTTCTCTGACAGTGAGAAACCTGGCTGACATCCCCCCTGTTTATTTACTTAATTGACCAACCCCTGTCACATTTAACAAGCATCTGTCTCCACCACGGCCTCCCAGTGAAGAGCTTCCTCATACTCCTCAGGCTCTGATGTTCTCATCTGCATGGTACCCTGTTTACCTTGCTTTCACTCTGGTACCACATATTGGATTACAGTTTACACTCCTGCTCCAGTAGGCACTCTTTCTCCTCACTCCATTGAGCTTTGACATCACTGTTGCAATTGCCTTTAGTCCTGGGCAGATACCCCTTTGTTTACTAGCTCTTTGACAGGTTCCCCTGGGTTGCTTCTGCTGCCCTACCTGGATACCCTCAACCCCTAGCACAGGCTCCAGTAATCTGTTCTGAGCTACATACATGGCCCTTGGAAGGCTCAATCCAACTTTTGCTCTCCCTTGTTTCTACAGTGCAGCCTCTAAGAAGTATTTAACCTACTATATCCCTTTTCCCTTGGCAGGTCTGAGCTCCACTTTTTCTCTCTGTAGGAGCACAAGACTATTAAAACTTCTTTCTAGGCACCTGGGTGGCTCAGCCAGTTAAGCATCTGCCTTCAGCTCAGGTCATGATCTCAGGGTCCTGGAATAGAACCCAACATCGGGCTCTCTGCTCGGCAGGGAGCCTGCTTCCCCCTCTCTCTCTCTGCCTACCTCTCTGCCTACTTGTGATCTCTCTCTCTCTGTCAAATAAATAAATAAAATCTTAAAAAAAAAACACTTCTTTTTAGACCTTCAACCCCTTTTTACAGGATCTCTTAAGCCTTCACACTGCATTTTATGTAAGACAAATGCCTCTCTGGGCAAACTTGGAATGTCTGCCTTGCTTCTCTACCTCACTTCCTTAAAGTCCTACCTGCCTTGAAAGCCCCAAATTCCAATTTCTACCTTCCCAGTCTTGTGAGATTATCAAAAGTTATGCTGGATTTTGCCTGGATTCTGAATTTTATAAGCCATTGGAAGATTAATTCACTATCCCAGAGAGAAAATTAGCATGCAGAGTTCAGGGCTCTCCTTAATAAATTTCTTTTTCTCAGAGATCTTGGCCCTTCAGCCCCCAACCCATTTGGCAGCTTTCTAATACATTGAAAAGTATACATTTTTATTCAGCTTTTCTAGTTGTTCTTTTTTTTTTAAGATTTTATTTATTTATTTGGCAGAGAGAGAGAGAGAGATCACAAGTAGTCAGAGAGGCAGGCAAAGAGAGAGGGGGAGAGAGAGAAGCAGGCTCCCCGCTGAGCAGAGAGCCCAACGTGTGGCTCAATCCCAGGACCTTGAGATCATGACCTGAGCCTAAGGCAGAGGCTTTTAACCCACTGAGCCACCTAGGTGCCCCTTCTAGTTGTTCTTGATGAGGGTTTTGGTCTGCCTCAAGTTATTCCATCACAGTCCTGTTTCAATTAATTTTTACAAAACCCAATAAGTTTTATAGCAAACATTTTAAAAGATAAGAGAACTCAGATATAGGAATGTACTATAAGCATGGGCACAACGTCAATGAGTAGCAGATCTAGATCTCCACTTCAGTTCTGTCTGATTTTAGAAGTATTGCTGTTAATATTGTACCTTTTATCACCATAAATCATTGTCTCCAAGTACTCCACATTTACACTAGATTTTTCAGGTAGCCTGTGATAAATAGTTCACAACCGAAGAGGAAGAGTTTAATAAAAAGTGAAAGAAAGGCGAGGGGAAGCCATTCAGTTTGAATTGACTCAGAAACACAGGTGATGCTCTTCCTTGTCACTCAGGGGCCTCACCTATGTCCGTTTCTTCACTTGGCTCTGTTGACAGTGGGGTGGATAATGCTTTTTGAGAAACAACTAGCCTTTGTGCTGGAGGGTGTCTCTACCCACTAGATGCCAGCAACATTCCCCATGGTAACAACCAAAAATGTCTCCAGACAATGCCAGATGGCTCCTGGGAGGTAAAATGACCCTTGGTTGAAAACTACTGCCTGACACTGAAAGATAATTTTGAATAGGGCAGGTCATGCATATCAAACTCCTAATATGTATGTTCCCTATTGTTGGTTGAAACTGAAAGGTACAACTCAATTTGTTTTTCAAATTCTCTCTAAATCTGGAGGACCATAAAACTTAAATTCAATAAAAGAGCATGCAGTGGGATCTGCACACTCAGAAATAAGACAAAGTAGATGAGAAACGGTGGCGAGTGCATTACTGGTTGTGTCCTTCCCTGAATAGAAATCTATAAAACAATAAATAAGCTGCCAAGTTCAGCATAGCTTAGCCTTGTCTTTCATAGTTCCCCACAGTGTACTTAGAGGGAAAGCGTTTAATTCCTACTGAACTTTTATCCAAATTTAGTAAAAAGCAACATAAATCTTTTTCTGGCCCTCTGCTCTTCCCCTACCTGCCACATCATCACTCTTTTGCTTGCCGGTGTAACGAGTTTGGCTTTGTTTTCAAGAGGGTAGGAAGCTGTCACTTATGCTGCAATTATGAAAAATGTGCTCTGAATTTATTTCAGCAAAGCAGGAATAGGATCCTGACATAAGCAAGAACTTTTCAACTTGGAATCAGGTCAATGGCCGGATAATTACATGTAGCTCCTTCAGGATATCAACTTTTGTTTACTCACCTTTTTCTTTTTAACCCTAATACAGTGCTGAATATGTAGTGAAACAAATACAGTAGTGCTCCCCCCCAACCCCTATCTATGGTTTTGCTTTCCATGGTCAACCAGGGTCTGGAAGCAAATGACACTCTTTCAGACAAATTGTAAGAAGGTCCATAGCAACCTAATGGTACTACACATGCCTGTCAGTCACCTCATCTCCTCTCATCTCGTAGGCAATTTATCATCTCATATCATCACAAGAAGAAGGGAGTGCAGTATAGGAAGATATTTCTAAAGAGAGAGAGAGACCACATTCATATAACTTTATTATTATAGTATATTTTTCCAGTTGCTCGATTTTATTATTAGTTATTGTGAATCTCTTACTGTTCCTAATGTACAAATTAAACTTTATCATAGGCATGTATGTATAGGAAATAATATAGTATATTTAGGGTTTAGTACTGTCCAGGGTTCTAGATATCCACTGGGGATCTTGGAACATATCTCCCACAGATGGGGGGACTACTGTACTAGCTAATATCTATCGAATACTTACATAACTAAAATGAATAAGTAAATAAATGTTAAAAAATATATTATCCAAATTGATTTTGAGAAAAAAAATGAGTTCACACACACACACACCCTCATACATACATGCATACACCCACACTTAAGACATTTTAATGTGACTGCAAGATTTTTATGCTTTTACATAGTTCATTGCATTATCAGAGATGGTCAGTGAACTAAAATCTGAGTTTGTATAGTAATAACACTATATTAGTTACTTTTATAAGCGCCAATAGATACTCATTTGTAAGTTTAAAAATATATTCAGAACATAAGGGCAGAAAACTGCCCACATAAATCTAAACATGTTGAAATGTGATAGATGAGAGAAATAATGCAGAAAACATAGATATTTCACTTTAGCTGAAAGGCAAAAGGAAAAATAAACCCTCATAACATATAAAAGCACAGTCATTCTATGATAAATATACAAAGTCAAAATTACCTATCTCAAAGAAAAGAATAAACAGATATATCACTTATGCTGTGCACCTGTATTAGGCATCACTAATGAAGATATGTTTTTGAATCAATGGAGAAAATAGGAGTTCATGCATAAATGTGTATATCTTGGCTATATAATACATGTTTTCTATTTTTTAAACACTTTAATCTGCCTTTTCTGCCAATACAATCATTAAGCAAAAAAGCTAAAATCTACAAAGAGAAGCAAAACAACATGCAAAAAGTTACTCTCTACAAAATACTATTCATAAATATCAAGAACTCAATGATTTCGTTGGTCGATTCAGGTTATAAAAGAATACCGCAGACCGGGTGATTCTAAACAACAAAAGCTTATTTCTCACAGTTCTCACAGTTCTGGAAGGTAGAAGTCCATGGTTAGGGTGCCAGCATGGTTGGGTTCTGGTGAGAGCCCTCTTTTATGTTATAGGTGGCTGTTTTCTCCTTGAATCCTCAACTGGCAGAGAGCAGAGAGAAGCAAGCTCTCTCTTGGCATTCTTATAGGGGTCCTAATCCCATTCACAAAGGTTCCACCTTCATGACCTCAGCTAATCCTAATTACCTGCCAAAGGCCTGACTTCCTCACACTATCACCCTTAAGGGAAGGGTTTCAACATACCAATTTTGAGGGGGACCACAAACATTCAGTCCATAACATGGATATTACTGGGTTTGGGCTCAACCATATTTAACTGCTTGCATTCCATTGTATTTGCCTTTTCATTTGACTTTCCCAATACTGTTTCCCTTGCTGGAAACACGATAAACCTTCTTTTTTAAAGATTTTATTTATTTATTTGACAGAGAGAGAGATCACAAGTAGGCAGAGAGGCAGGCAGAGAGAGAGTGGGAAGCAGACTCCCTGCTGAGCAGAGAGCCCAATGCGGGGCTCAATCCCAGGACCTGAGAACATGACCTGAGCCAAAGGCCGAGGCTTAACCCACTGAGACACCCAGGCGCCCCACACATTAAACCTTCTTAAAGGGTTTGTTTAAATGTACATTCTCTTGGTAAATTTCCTGACTTCATTACCCTGAATTAGATTTATTTCTCGTGAACTCCCAACTGAATCCTCTTTGGAAAATTAACATGGCATTCGTCATATGGACTTTCAATTGATAAAATAATACAGTTAATTTAATTAGTAGCATAACTAATAATTAATACATACATTTCACCTTAAATTTCACATATCTTAAAAGGCAGAAAATAAGTCAAATACAAAAAAATAGTCAATGCTTTGTGAACAGACAAGGTATAAGCCATGCCATGTTGTCTTATTCTCAACCTGGTAGAATCCTAATGAACTTCCACAGCAGAAACTTTTCTCTCAGCTTTTAAACCTAAAATTTTGCCTAAAATATATCGTTTGTGGATCATTACTCTACCGATACAAGAATTGACTCATTAAATTCCCAGCTAAGGGGTGTTGCATTTACACATCTACAAAAGTAATTTGGCTAGTTGTGCAGTAAATATTTACCTGCAGGGGCCTAAAATTGCCGATGTTTATAGGCTTGGGCAATTGATGTCACTTCCAGCCTTTATAGTGCTCCCATTTGTAAGTTGAATTCTTAACCACTTCCTAACTTGAAGATAGCTTTTAGGCTATACTGAATCTAACAGTCTTTCCCAGAGAAACTGGAGAATGTTAGTGTCTTGAAATTCTAGTATTAGCTAAAATTTTCTCTTGGTATGTAAGAAACTGATGCCTCTGTAACCTAATTCAAAGGTGATAGCAGCTTTATGAGCTCTTTTCTTCTGGAAGCGGCACATCCCAGCTTGCTATAGAGACAATCCCTTGCAAAATAAACTGCATGAGGAAACTATTTTCAACCAATCCCTTGCTTCCTAGGGTGAGATGTTTATATTCTTTTCTTTTTAACCCAAATTATAGGATTTCTCTCCTTGTCTTTAATCAATTTTGAGGAAAGTTCAAAAAATACTCAAACTATGCTACTTTTTTTCCACATGTATTTCATAATCAAAGATATTCTCTATCTCTTCTGAGATGGCAAAGAGGAGGAGAGGGTGGAATGATACCTTTCTGCAGTTGGCCTTTCTGAGAATCAAGCTTCTCTGTCTCGGCTATAATAATTTATTCTTATGTAGATGCTCACATAAATGATAATCATTTCATTATGAGCCTTGAGACAGCAAAATTCATATTTATTAGACATGCTTGTTTGTTTGTTTGTTTGTTTTTAAATTTCTTTTCAGTGTTCCAGAATTCATAATTCCACGTCTCACACAGCACCCAGAACACGCTGTCACATGAAATGAACAGCATAAGGCACCCAAACTCAGAATGAGTACAGAGCGTAGAACACTCTGTATGAAGTGCTCTTCTCTGTGAAACCATTCAGGGCATTTTCTTTTTTATTAGAGGTATGGTTTTAACTAGCTTAATTCCCTCAACTCAGTGAGAGGTTTGTGATCTCTCTTTCTTGCTTTTTTTAAGCATCTCCTTCATAACTAGATAATCGTGATAAAATTTTTTCAGTCTAAGCTAAAATTACTCTCATTTGGCAAGAGACCAAGTCTTAATAAAATAACATATTTAAACACTCTTCATACCAGGATGCGCTAAATACTCACAGAAAAAAATTGGCGGTTTCCCCCACAGATGAACTCTGAATGCACTATTTATTATTGCTTTAAATAAATGCCATATGCATATTTAGGCAAATAGTATTCCACATCAATGCCAAGATACAGTGTAGCCCAACAGGGGATTTGGCTGCCTTATTTCCAGATCATGATCTTGACTTAGTCTCATGTCTTACGGGGTACGATCTACCACTACTAGTAACCATTCATCTTAGGAGATATGTTATGCTTCATGTGGCTTGAATTGACATGAAACAAACTTTAGAGGGTATGTAGTGAGCTCTGACAACCACTTCTAGATTTTCCTCACAAGGCAAATGGTGAAAACACTTTGTTTTAATGACTAAAGTGTAAATAATCTAGAATAATCTTTTTCTAACCAAGATACATAGCAGGAAATAAACAATTAACATAATATTGAGTTGCTGGTAACCTTACATTAACTTGTACTAAGGAAATTTGTATCAGAAATCATAGCATGACTTAAATTTAGAGAAAGGGGAAGTATGTGAACCTGAAGTCTTTTTATTTGGAAATGGCTTTCCTTATATGTAATCAAGAGCCATACTTCATTGGTACATAGCAAGTTTATAAAGTTATCCTTTTCTGCTGTAGATAGCCCTGTGTGTGTATGTACATGTATATATGTATGGATGTATATGTGCACATAATATTTTTATAAGTTATGACTACAGTTATTCCTAACAGGTACTTTGAATAGCTTCTCTAAAATTCTTAAGTAAACAAAACAGAACTTTAGTTCTGTGCAATCATATTACATGTATGTAAGTGCATGCAGAGACACACACACACACTCCTGCTTTTGTCGGATTGTAGTTATATAGGTATTAAAAAATGGAGTTACTGCTGCCCTAACTAGGGAAACCTAACTAGGGAAACCACTTCTTGCAAAAAGTTATGTCTCAGTGTGACATGTAAGTAGCACAGTTACTAAATATGCCAGCTTTGGAGTTAGACTCAAATGTTCCAACCCAGCTTGCAACCTACCAGCTGTGTGACTATTGAAAATGACTTTTCTTCTCCAATTCTTATTGTTCTAGTGTTATAAAAGTGTTAATAGTGTACTACATCATAGAGTTCTATGATTGAAAGAAATAATGTTCACCAAGTTCTTATTGCTATTCAAATTAATTAGTATCTGAAATAGAATACTCAAATATATTTAATATAATAATAACTAAAATAAACCATTACTTTCTTCTTTTCTCAGAAACTGTTACTTTAAAAATGATTAAAGGAATTCAAATGTATTTTCTCATCCCATTAAAAACATTTCACTGTTACTTTGTATTTTTACCTTTACCTATGTATTTTTGTTATTAGTTTTTTTCATTTGTTCTTAGAAGATTCATTGAACCCCTCTACTCTTCATTTACTGTGCTAACACATGAGGTAGGATGGTGGTCAAAACATAGTCTTTTCCTTATGGAGCTTGCAAGTTGGTAGGGAGAAAGAGATAATAATTATGTAATACATGAATGGAATTATGATAATGGCCAAAATTTAAAGTGAAATTGCTAAGAAAGTATTTACGAGTAAGATCTGTTCTAATTTGAGATACAGTCACAAATACAAAACATCATATGCAATATTTGGGACATATTTATACTAAAATACCTAAAATAGTTGTTTACCTGAAGTATTTGTTTATCTGTGATTCAAATTTAAAGATTCTTTGTTAGACTATGGACTCTGAAAAACAACCTGAGGGGTTTTGAAGGGGCGGGGGGTGGGAGGGTAGTGGAGCTTGGTGGTGGGTTTAAGGGAGGGCACGTATTGCATGGAGCACTGGGTGTGGTGCAAAAACAATGAATACTGTTATGCTGAAAAGAAATAAAAATAAATTTTTAAAAAGATTATTTATTTATTTATTTGACAGAGAGAGAGAGAGAGAGATCACAAGTAGGCAGAGAGACAGGCAGAGGGAAAGGGGGACACAGGCTCCCTGCTGAGCAGAGAGCAGGATGTGGGGCTCTATCCCAGGACCCTGAGACCATGACCTGAGCTGAAGGCAAAGCCTTAACCCACTGAGCCACCCAGGCACCCCCTGTGACTCAAATTTAGAGATACTTCAAGAATTAGTTCCTGAGTTGAGAACTGTAGAATAAGAAAGCCCCGTTAAGGTAAAAGGGGTACAGAGGGGTGGAGCTTTTCTGAGGTAGAAGACACAGCACTTGTCAATATCCTGAGGTGGATGGAGCATTCGTGCATTGTAAGAATTCATGGTGCAGTAGACCTGGGACTCTGAAAACAAGACAGATGGTGTTCCACAGGGCTAAAGACATAGGCAGGTCTAGATAAGCAAGAATCATTTTTTTAAATTTATTTTTATTTATTTGAGCAAGAGCGTGAGCAAGAGAGAGAAGTGGGGACAGAGGGAGAAGGAGAAGCAGGCTCCCCGCTGAGCAGGGAGCACCATATGGGGTTCAAGCCCCAGACTCCGGGATCACAACCTGAGCTGAAGGCAGACACCCAACCAACAGAGCCACCCAGGTGCCTTCATAAGCAAGAATCTTGATCCCTACTTGATTGGAAGTCACCAAAGTTTTAGGCATGAGAGTAGCATCAGATTTATGTGTTAGTCACAGGAACACTTCCAGTATCACCTCTATCGCTTCTTGGCAGAGTTGCTTTGGGGTGCACTTATGGATCAGGTGAAGCCCTCACAAAACGTCAAGGAAAAGGCTACCAAATATGTGAATGCAAATAGCCACATAGCAAGGGAAAGCATATTGAGGTACTAAAATGGAAAGTGGAAAAGTGCTGAGCGCCAGGGGTGACGTGACTGCCTGAGGTATTATGAACAACTCTGAGATTACTGTGGACACATATTTATGGTTATATTCAGTTAGCATTTTCACCAGGATAATTGTCAAAGGACATGTAGATATATATATATATTTTTAAGATTTTTATTTATTTACTTGACACAGAGAGAGAGAGAGATCACAAGTAGGCAGAGAGGCAGGCAGAGAGAGAAAGGGGGAAGCAGGCTCCCCGCTGAGCAGAGAGCCTGACGTGAGGCTCCATCCCAGGACCCTGAGATCATGACCTGAGCCAAAGGAAGAGGCTTAACCCACTGAGCCACCCAGGCGCCCCAAAGGACATGTATGTTTGAAAGAATGTTGATACCCATCATCAAATTCTAGGGTAGTTATTTTTTATGTTAAAATGGTGTGAGAATTATGTAGTGATGGTTTGCCCTAATTTAGTTTATGAAGGGCATTTTGCTTTACTAGTTAGTGTCCAGTGACAACCAACATGAAGTATTAGAGAAAGGGCTGATTTTCAAATCACACTGTCCTGGGGTTCAAATATTGGCTTTACTGGTTCTTACACCTAAAATCACAGGAAGTTAGTTAGCTAAATTATGTAGGGATCTTAGTTCATTTCTCCCGGAAGTATTTTTATGTTCTTAATATTAACTTTGGTGAAAAAAGTGTAATGGCACTTACTTTTACATATACAGCTCTGTTACATAAAGACATCTATAGGGAACCAACAGAAAAATGTAAGTAAGCCATTTCTCATTAACCAACTTACAGAAACAAGAACAAATCTGTAGTTAGAAACAAAGCAGATATAATGTACTGGCTGGCTTAAATGGGATTTTAAACTTAACACATTATACAAACAATAGCTATTATTAAGTTGCAGGGGTTATGAAACTGTAGGCTGCTTACGTTAAAAAATTGAAAAAAAGAAAAAGAAAAACCCAAATCCTGAATGTCCTATTTGTGGAGAAAAACAGCTAATATTTTGAAATATTATTGTGTAGGCAAAACTGGGTGAGAGGGAGTTGATTCTAATACATTTCAGTTTAATATATTGTATGTATCCTTAACATAGGACAAAGATGAGGTAAATATTGTTTTCCTTATTTTTAAAATTAGCTATGTAGGAGAACCCACAGTAAATATGATAAGCTAAAAGTGAACAACAGGTAAGAGAATTTTGAAAATATTCTGTGGTGAGTTTCTATGGATCCAGTATATGTTACCATGGGTTAGCCCAAGTACTATTGCAAATGAATTGCTGTTTATGGGGTCAGCAGTGTACATGCAACATGCCAGTGAGGTCTGTATTATTATTCCCATTTTGCAGATGAGAAAATGGAGGCTCAGCTAATTTGAGTATCTCACTGACTGCAACACAACCTCATCGTACTAGACTATACACAGTTGTTCTTGAACTACTCGCTCTCTTTTCATATAAGGAAACTACTTGGCCCTTATTAACACAACGTAGTGAGAGAAGAGTAGAGAAGGGAGGGGAAAGCAGCATTTTCCAGAACGTCTGACCTCCTAGAAAGTCAAAAGGGTTCAAGGTGTCAAAACCCAGCTACTCCCTGCAGTAGTGATAGGTAGTGGTTAACATGAAAGTTGAGAGCCAATCTCAATACCTCAGAGGTATGAACACTGAGGGAAATGTTTCGGCAACCTGCAGGGGACGTGTTATATTTGTCTTCTTGCCTGAGGAACTCACCAATTATGTGAAAATGCCAACTGGCTTCTTTACCTGATTTTGAGTATTACCTCTCAAGAAAATAAAAATGTCCAGAGATAGTATGCAAAAATCACACAAGATGAAAATACTGAAAAAGACTTTTTTTCCCCCCCGAGGAGGCAGACACAAATTAAAATATTTCAAGAGTCGGCAATTAAAAAAATGACAGAGAACGAAAAGAAAAGGAGAAATATTCATGGAGAAGCAATACAGAAACTTGAATGTTAAGAATGTTTTCTCAGTTAATAAGTTGTAAGTTTAGAAATTCAGGATTAAAGCAGCATATTGTATGCAGCTATAAACCATAAATTTACAAATATATACAAACTTTGTCTTATGACTATAGAAACACAATACATACACGGATATACTACACATCTAGAAGGACAGGTATCTGTGGTTGTTTGGGTATGGCAGAATCATGTGTCTTTTTTTTCCCTTTAATTTGCGAAATTGTGCCCTTTCTATTATCTACAATGAAAATAGACTACTTACTCATAACATAAATGTGTGCCTTTTCCTATGAAGGCTCCACAGCTCTCCACAACATACAGAAAATTCACAAGAATTATGAGGTTTAAAGGGATGTGTTTTGTGTGTGAAGATGCCTCTAATGACAGCTAGAAACAGCCTTTAGAGAGAGAGAGAAGGATATACAACATTGGTTATATTGATACCTGGCGTAACCAGGGCGTATGCTTTTCTGAAGTGTTCTGTTCCGTGTTTTGCTCCGGTATTATTTGGTATTATATGTCATGTTCTGGTATTATTCTGGTATTAAAAAAATAAAGAATCTTTATTTTTTATATTCATAAAAAAGATAAAGAATTTTTTTTCTTTATCACATACTTCACTTAGTAAAAGTAGGTATCAGACATTTTTCTTTTGCTTCCCCACCTTGGACTATCCAGCATCTAAATCCCATTCATGCTTGAAAAACCCTTCTATTATAAGCCTTTGTGAGTGCAAGAGACTGTATTTATCTCAGCCTCCTGCTACGAAGATACAGATAGGCATGTGACCCAGGTTTGGCCTAAATCAAAGGGGTTCATCCTGATAAGGGTTTTAGTAGCTAGAAGCAACAACATATTAAGCTTCCAGGGGCACCAATGACAGAACAAAATCAAGTGTCCAGTGGAAGTGCTTGGTGCAAACATTGGGATCCTAAGCAGGGATGGTCGCCCTGTCTTCACTCTGCTTTTGTGGCATGATTTTGGCCGTGGTTCTCATCAATACCCAGCTTCCACTGCTGTACCCATTTGTAAAGCTTTGTTCTAAAGCTATCCCCTTAGTTTGGTAATGTATGCACCATCATTCTATTGAATTCACTTTATTCTTAAATCAGCCAAAGCTGGTTTCTGTTTGTACTTAAACGTCTTGACTGGTAAAAGTATGAGGAAATTATTCTAGGGCAACACAAGTAAAAGAACCTTCTGGGAATGTATCCTTTATCGTTTTGAAGTTTGGGATAAAAATTGAAGATCTTGGAGCACAGGTGGTGTTTTATGTCTTTTCCCAGTTAAAAACACTGTGCCTTTGGCAAAGAAAGGAGGAAATTGAATATAGATATCTGGAGCACACAGTAGGTGTTAAAAAAAACCCTAAATTTTGATTTACTCAACTGATATTTTAACAGCAGTTTTTGGCAAAGGGATGGTACACTCCCCACCATATGTGGTAAGAATGTTTGCTTATCATTGCTTTAAAAATGTGAGGGATTTAAAGTTGTTACTGCAGAAGAAAATTCCCTAATCAAATGACATATTGTTTATTGCTAAGGACAGTAGGTGTTCATTTATAAAATATGCATTTGGTGCTTTGTGTCAGGCACTATGTTGTTGGAAAGAGAAAAACATGGTCAATCTCTTCTCTCTAGAAATGTCTCCTTTACACTGTCTTAGTTACTTTTTATCCATATCATAATATTTTGTTGCTTTGTTTGTATCCCATTCATTTGTGAATTCCTTGGGGATATGGGACTTATTTTCTATTTGTTTATGTTCCTAGAACATAACACTCTCATACATAACTGGCTTTCAAAAAAATGTATACTGAATGAATAAGTGAATGAATGAATATAAAATGACATTAGTAAGTAGCCTGAACAATCACCCTCTGTGAGTTCTATTTGCATCCCAGTCAATTTGCTTATCAGTGACATGAGGGAAACAGAAGGCAAGCTTATCAAACACACAGATGCTGTCTGTGTAGCGTCAGGAATACCTAAGACATATAATGACGATCAGAAATATCAATATTTATTATCTCGTGTAACTGAAGAAAAGATTTGGAAGAGTGTATTATAAAATATTTTAATTTGGTCCTTTAAAAATAGTCTGCTGGGTGCCTGGGTGGCTCAGTAGGTTAAAGCCTCTGCCTTCAGCTCGGGTCATGATCCCAGGATCCTGGGATCGAGCCCCACATCAGTCTCCCTGCTCTTCGAGGAGCCTGCTTCCTCCTCTCTCTCTGCCTGCCTCTCTGCCTACTTGTGATCTCTATCTGTCAAATAAATAAGAAAAAAAATGTTTAAATCTTAAAAAAAAATATAATCTGCTGTCTAGGAAGAAGTTGGGCTAGATCTGGGTGAAAAGCAGGTGACAGAGGGGTGCCTGGCTGGCTCAGTCAGTAGAGCATGGACGTCTGAACCTCAAGATTGTGAACTGGAGCCCCATGTTCCACGTAGAGATGACTTAACAAAAAAACAGGTAATAGAATGTGATAAATAAACAAATGAAAAGTGAAGATAACAGCTGACAGCACCCTGTATGAGACAGTTGTGTCTATAGGACTCCTCATGTCGATTCTGTCTGTAAGGAAGGGAGATAGTCATCCATGTGCACTGCACTAGTCAGACTGAGCATTGAAAACCATCTTCTTGGGTACTTGGGTGGCTCAGTCAGCTAAGCGTCTGCCTTCAGCTCAGGTCATGAACCCAGGATCCTAGGATCAATCCCCACATCAGGCTCCCTGCCCAGTGGGGAGCCTGGTTCTCCCTCTCCCTCTGTGGCTCCTGCTCATGCTCTCTCATTCTCTCTCTCAAATAAATAAGTAAAATCTTAAAAAAAAAAAGAAAAGAAAAAGAAAACTGTGTTCTCTGCTGCTCTGAATTTGAAGATTCATGAAAAAAGTAGACCACATTCAGAAAAGTGTGCCCTTCATGGTGAAGTATTTCAAAACTATAATATACACCTTGAGCACCTGAGGAAATGTAGTCTAGAAACACTTAGCATGAGCATCATGTAATTAACTCAAGATCTACCATGTAGAATTTAGAATTTAGTTAGTGGCCAATCATCTTTTCATACTGGGCGTAGTACAGCAAGTCAGGGGTTCAAAGAGCTGAGGAGAGAAGATTAAGGAGCAAAGGGTAAGATAGGCAAGTGAATGGACAATCTGAAACATGGATTATTTCCAGCGACTTGTTTTCACCTATTTTCTGTGCTTTAGAAACTGGCATGTACCACATTTATAGGGTAGGCCAAATGCATACACAGAAGTAGGACAAATAGGCTAAAATGCTCATAAACATATTTTAAGAAGCATTTGTATTTCCAGTAAACTTTTTATAAAATAAAATGATGAAATACAAAGATGACATTGAGGGACACCTGAGAGGTTGGTTCAGTTGGTTAAGCATCTGATTATTGATTTCAGCTCAGGTCATGATCAGCTCAGGTTGTGAGATCAAGCCCCGCCTTGGGCTTCATGCTTAGTAGGAGTCTGCTTGAGATTCTCGCTTCCTCTCTCCTCTTGCAACCACTCTCTAAAGTAAAAAAATAATTAAAAAAAAAAAAAAAGAAAGATGACACTGAACAAGGGGTGGAGAGGTCCAAGTGCCTTGACTGGAACTCTTTGAGTAGAGACTAATGTCAGAGAGGTCATAGAAAAAAATCCTAGTTTGAGGAAAAGTTTGTATAAGAAGAATTCTTAAAAACATTTCAATTAAAAAACTCTTTGCCATTATTCAATTTATAAAAGTGACAGAATTTTTCCAATTAGCATAAACCTTTTGAAACACTATATACAGAAATGTTTAAATAAGATGTTTTATAAATTAAGCTTATTATTTAATACATGGAGGGAAACTAAAGAGTATTTTCTAAACTTTAAAATGTATTTCTCCTATTTAGAAGTGATATAGCACAGACTCTGAGACCACCTGAATTCAATTCTGAGTTCTGATATTTTCTGGCTCAATTATCTTTAACAAGTTAGGTAACCTGTCTTTGCCTGGTTTTCTTATCTGTCAAATCAAGATATTAGTGCACTGAATTGAATGAGATAGTAATAATTTAGAAAAATATCTGTTATAAGCAAAAACATTTTCCTGAAATCATCATCTTGCATATAATAATATTAACAATATCTGAGAAGTATATGTGATATAGCCATGCATGGTATATGCATATCCATATATTCTCCCCATGTATAACTCCCTATTAGGCTCAGCAGGGGTTATTTATTTTCATTTTTTTTTCTAAGAGTAGGAGTATATTTTTAGCTTTTAAGACCAATATTCACCAATCTGATTTTTTTAAAAGAATATTTATTTATTTTAGGAGAAAGAAAGATCAATGGGGGGTGGACAGAAGGAGAGGGAGAAATAGACTCTCAAGCAGACTCTCCACTGAGCAGGAAGTCCAAAGTAGGGCTCAGTCTCACAACCCATGAGATCATGAATTGAGCCCAAATCAGGAGTTGGACACGTTAACTGACTGACGTTAACTGACTGAGCCACCCAGGCACTCCTCACCCATCTGACTGTTTATCTTCCAGATGGATTCCACTGGTTACTGGTCTGATTTGCTGATATTGTTTGTGGATGGAATAGGGTTAATTGAACTGGTTCAAGAAATAGCAAGTCCACTGATTTATAAGTGATATGAAATTTCTCAGGAATTTATTGTGTTCCTGCAGGGTCTTTGGCATTATGCTAGAAGCTAGGAACAGTTGGAATCCCAATTCTAATGAAGGAAGTAGACAGGTTATTATAATTCCAGTAATTACATTGGTTGACACAGCAATGCAATGAGTGATAAGGATTAATCTATACTGATCTAAGGAAAAGAGGGAAAACATAAGGAAGGCTGTCAGAAAGAGGGGGGTTTCTGAGCTGAAATTAAAATTTAAAAAGTTTTTAAGTTGTGTTTCAATCTCATCTTCCCAATTTTACATATGTTACCTTTAAAAATTTTTTTTGTAATGTTCTCCCTTAAAGTTGTTTCTTTTTCTTCCAAATTGCAACAGTAGTATGAGTAATGCTTGTTACACAAAAGTGATAATATGATACAAAGTTGTACAAAGGCAAAACAACAGCATTTCTTTCCCTTTATTAAGCCCCATTCTACTTCATTCCCAAGCTCCATTCAGTATTAAAATCCTTGCCAAATTCCTTCCACAACTTTTCCATGCTCTTGAACTACATATTAACTAGAAGCCTGGAACACATGTAACTTCTGAAACTCTGTGTGTATGTTTCAAGAAGTTTTAGGTCTCTGTTTGCTTGTTTGTTTGTTTGTTTGTTTGATTGCTTTTTTAATCATGCATGTACATCACTTAGCTGTTTGTTTTTATACTACCTGAAGAATGCATTTAATATTATGTTATATTTCACATAGACAAACCATTAAATCCATTATGTAGCATGTATACTTGATATTAAAATTAATGTTGTAACACCTGTTAAAAGCTTTGGAAACCATTGGTACCCTTCTTCCGTTACATTTCCTACCTCTTATCCCTACTCAATGCCATGGTGGTCCCACGAGAGAACCGCTGTCTTGAATTTTGAGTAATTTATTTTTATCAACTTGAAAATATAGTATGTACACATCATGTCAATAGATGTTGGTTAACTCCCATTTTTTTCTAACTTTTGTTAACATGTACGAACTCTCATATGTGTTATTTACATAAAGAGTTCATATTACATGTTGCTTTTATCTGATTGTAGTATTTTTTTCTTTATTTACTCCACACTTCCTTCTTTTCCTCTTGTCCACCCACTTCTACCTCCACTCACCCCATCCCACAGACAATCCATTTTGAAACCCATTCACTCTTGCTATTTTCTATACTTTGCTCCCAGCTCATTTAACCATATACAAAGTCTACTGTTAGAAATTGTACATTTTACAAATATTCATACAAAGTGAAAATTTAATGTACATAATCATCTGAATAAATATGAATTTATGTCTCCATCAGAAAGGATGAATACCCAACTTTTGTAGCAACATGGATGGGACTGGAAGAGATTATGCTGAGTGAAAAAAGTCAAGCAGAGAGAGTCAATTATCATATGGTTTCACTTATTTGCGGAGCATAACAAATAACACGGAGGACATGGGGAGATGGAGAGAAGGGAGTTGAGGGAAATTGGAGGGGAGATGAACCATGAGAGACTATGGACTCTGAAAAGCAACCTGAGGGTTTTGAAGGGGCGGGGGGTGGGAGGTTGGGGGAGCCAGGTGGTGGGTATTATGGAGGGCACACATTGCATGGAACACAGGGTGTGGTGCAAAAACTATGAATTCTGTTACACTGAAAAGAAATTTAAAAAATTAAAAAAATTAAAAAACCAAAAAGAAAACAAACAAAACATTCACACTTAGCATTCTACCAATGGAATAAAACCAACATAATTTTAGAACATTTTTTCCAATATGTCACCCAAACTTACTCTGTCCAGTATAGTGATATGTAAATATAAATAAAAATGTAAGCATTAAAAAATTTATTTTAAATGGAATATTATAATTGTGTTTCATATTGCTTATTCAATAATAACTAAAAGAATTTGATCTGTATCAAATGCTATAGTTTTGTTTATTTTTTCTTAATGCCACTCTCATATTGATAGTCATTTGTTTCTGGTTACTTATTTCCACTATGAATACTGCTTTAATAAACATGCATGTACATAAAGCCTTCGACTAGGGTCATTCACTCTAGGATAGATGTCTAGGAGTGAAATTATTTGGAATTAAAGATATTTTTAATTCTCGGGGCACCAGGGTGGATCAGTCAGTTAAGCATCTCACTTTGGCTCAGGTCATGATCTCGGGGTCCTGGGATGGAGCCCCATGTCAGGCCACCTGCTCAGCAGGGAATCATTTTCTCCCTCTCCTTCTGTCCCACCCTTGCTCATCCTCTGTCTCTCTCTCTCAAATGCATAAATTTAAAAAAAAAAATATTTTTAATTCTAGTAAATTTTGTTTCACATGTTTGTAAAAATGGTTTAACATTTTTACTTCCAAAAGAAATTCAGAAGAGACTACATTTCTTCTTCTTCTTTTTTTTAAATTAACATATAATGTATTATTAGCCTCAGGGGTACAGGTCTGTGAATCATCAGGTTTACACATGTCACAGCACTCACCATAGCACATACCCTCTCCAATGTCCATAACCCAGCCACCCTATGCCTACATCCCCACCCCGCAGGAAACCTCAGTTTGTTTCATGAAATTAAGAGTCTCTTATACTTTGTCTCCCTCCCGATCCCGTCTTGTTTCATTTTTTTTCCTTCCCTACCCCACATAACCCACCCCCTGACTCTCAAATTCCTCATATCAGAGAGATCATATGATAATTGTCTTTCTCTGATGATCTTATTTCACTCAGCATAATACCCTCTAGTTCCATCCACATCATTGCAAATGGCAAGATTTAATTTCTTTTGATGGCTGCATAGTATTCCATTGTATATATGTACCACATCTTCTTTAGCCATTCATCTGTTGATGGACATCTAGGTTTTTTCCATAGTTTGGCTATTGTAGACATTGCTGCTATAAACATTCGGGTGCACATGCCCCTTAGGATCACTACTTTTGTAGTTTTAGAGTGAATACCCAGTAGTGTGATTGCTGGGTCATAGGGTAGCTCTATTTCCAACTTTCTGAGGAACCTCCACACTGTTTTCCAGAGTGGCTGCACCAGCTTGCATTCCCACCAATAGTTTAGGAGGGTTCCCTTTTTTCTGCATCTTTGTCAACATCTGTCATTTCCTGACTGCTTAATTTTAGCCATTCTTACTGGTGTGAGGCATCTCATTGTAGCTTTGATTTGTATCTCACTGATGCCGAGTGATGTGGAGCACTTTTTCAAGTGTCTGTTGGCCATCTGGATGCCTTTTGCAGAAATGTCTGTTCATCTCCTATGCCCATTTTTTGATTGGATGATTTGTTCTTTGGGTGTTGAGTTTGATAAGTTCTTTATACATTTTGGATACTGGCCCTTTATCTGATATGTCACTTGCAAATATCTTCTCCCATTCTGTCAGTTGTCTTTTGGTTTTGATGACCGTTTCCTTTGCTGTGAAAAGTTTTGATGATGATGAAGTCCCAATAGTTCATTTTTGCCCTTGCCTCCCTTGCCTTTGGTGATGTTTCTAGGAAGAAGTTGCTGCGGCTGAGGTCGAAGAGGTTTCTGCTTGTGTTCTCCTCAAGGATTTTGATGGATTCCTGTCTCATGTTGAGGTCTTTCCTCCATTTTGAGTCTGTTTTTGTTCGTGGTGTAAGGAAATGGTCCAGTTCATTCTTCTGCATGTGGCTGTCCAATTTTCCCAACACCATTTGTCTTTTTTCCATTGGAAATTCTTTCCTGCTTTGTCAAAGATTAGTTGACCATAGAGTTCAGGGTTTATTTATGGGCTTTCTATTCTATTCCATTGATCTATGTGTCTGTTTTTGTGCCAGTACCATACTGTCTTGATGATGACAGCTTTGTAATAGAGCTTGAAGTCTGGAATGGTGATGCCACCAACTTTGGTTTTCTTTTTCAACATTCCTCTGGCTATTTGGAGGTCTTGTTCCATATAAATTTAGGATTATTTGTTCCATTTCATTGAAAGAAGTCAATGGTATTTTGATAGGGATTGCATTAAAAGTATCAATTGTTCTAGGTAGCATATGCATTTTCACAATATTTGTTCTTCCAGTCCAGGAGCATGGAAGGTTTTTCCATTCTCCGTGTCTTCCTAAATTTCTTTCATAAGTACTTTATCCTTTTGTCGGCACAGATTCTTTGCCTCTTTGATTAGGTTTATTCCTAGGTATCTTATGGTTTTGGGTACAATTATAAATGGGATCAACTCCTTAATTTCTCTTTTTTCTGTCTTGCTGTTGGTGTATAGAAATGCAACTGATTTCTGTGCAGTTTTTAATTTCCTGACACTTTACAGAATTCCTATATGGGTTCTAGCAGTTTTGGAGTGGAGTGTTTTGGGTATTCCACATAAAGTATCATATCATCTGCATAGAGTGAGAGATGCTTTGCTGATTTGGATGCCTTTATTTCTTTTTGTTGTCTGATTGATGAAGCTAGGACTTCTAGTACTATGTTGAATAGCAGTGGTGATAGTGGACATCCCTGACATGTTCCTGACCTTAGGGGAAAAGCTCTCAGTTTTTCCCCATATTGAGAATGATATTCACTATGGGTTTTTCATAGATGGCATTGATGATATTGAGGTATGTACTCTCTATCCCTACACTTTGCTATACTTTGTCAAATGCTTTTTCTTTTTTTTTTAATTTTTTTAAATTTCTTTTCAGCGTAATAGAATTCATACATAGTTTTACACCACACCCAGTGCTCCATGCAATGCGTGTTCTGCATCTACTGAGAGTATCATATGGTTCCCATTTTTTTCTTTTATTAATGTATTGTATCACATTGATTGATTTGTGGATGTTGAACCAAACTTGCAGCCCAGGAATAAATCCCACTTGGTTGTGGTGAATAATTCTTTTAATGTACTGTTGGATCCTATTGACTAGTGTTTTGGTGAGAATTTTTGCATCCATGTCCATTAAGGGTATTGGTCCGTAATTCTCCTTTTAGACAGGGTCTTTGATTTTGGGATCAGGTAATGCTGGCCTCATAAAATGAGTTTGGAAGTTTTCCTTCCATTTCTATGTTTTAGAACAGTTTCAGTAGAATAGGTATGAATTCTTTAAATGTTTGGTAGAATTCCCCTAGGAAGCCATCTGGCCCTGGGCTCTTGTTTGTTGGGAGATTTTTGATTACTGCTTCAATCTCCTTACTGGTTATGGGTCTGTTTAGGTTTTCTATTTCCTCCTGGTTCAGTTTTGGTAGTTTATATGTCTCTAGGAATGCATCCATTTCTTCCAGATTGTCCAATTTGCTGGCGTATAGTTGCCCATAATATGTTCTTATAATTTTTTGTATTTCTTTGGTGTTAGTTGTGCTCTCTCCTCTTTCATTCATGATTTTATTTATTTGGCTCCCTTCTCTGTTCTTTTTGATAAGGCTTGCCAGGGGTTTATCAATCTTATTAATTCTTTCAACGAACCAGCTGCTAGTTTCGTTGATCTGTTCTACTGTTGTTTGGGTTCCTATTTCATTGATTTCTGCTCTGATCTTTATGATTTCTCTTCTCCTGCTGGGTTTAGGCTTTCTTTGCTGTTCTTTCTTCAGCTCCTTTAGGTGTAGGGTTAGGTTGTGTACTTGAGACCTTTCTTGTTTCTTGAGAAAGGTTTGTATTGCTATATACTTTTCTCTCAGCACCACCTTTGCTGTGACCCAAAGACTTTGAACAGTTATGTTTTCATTTACCTGAATTTTTTCAATTCTTCTTTACTTTCCTGGTTGACCCATTCATTTTTTGTAGGATGCTCTTTAGCCTCCATGTATTTGAGTTCTTTCCAACTTTCTTCTTGTGACTGAGTTCTAGCTTCAGAGCATTGTGTTAAAAAAGTATGCAGGGAATGATCCCAGTCCTTTGGTACCAGTTGAGACCTCATTTGTAACCCAGGATGTGATCGATTCTGGAGAACGTTCTATGTGCACTAGAGAAGAATGTGTATTCTGTTGTTTTGGGATGGAATATTTTGAATATTTCTGTGATGTCTGTCTAGTCCAGGCTGTCATTTAAAGCCTTTATTTCCCTGTTGATCCTTTGATGATCTGTCCACTTCACTGAGGTGAGTGTTACATTCCCCTACTATTATTTTATTATTATTGATGTGTTTCTTTGATTTTGTTGTTAAATGGTTTATATAGTTGGCTGCTCCCATGTTAGGGACATAGATATTTAAAATTGTTAGATCTTTTTGTTGGACAAACCCTTTAAGTATGATATAGTGTCCTCCTCATATCTAATTATAGTCTTTGGCCTAAAATCTAATTGATCTGCTGTAAGGTTTGCCCCCCAGCTTTCTTTTGATGTACATTAGCATGGTAGATTGTTTTCTCCCCCCTCACTTTAAATCTGCAGGTGTCTTTGGTTATAAAATTAGTTTTTTGTAGACAGGATATCAATGGGTCTTGTTTGTTTTTGTTTTTAATCCATCCTGATATCCTGTGTCTTTTGATTGGATCATTTAGCCCATTTACATTCAGGGTAACTATTGAAAGATATGAATTTAGTGCCATTGTATTGCATGTAAGGTGACTATTACTGTATATTGTCTCTGTTCCTTTCTGGTCTGTTACTTTCAGGCTCTCTCTTTGCTTAGAGGACCCCTTTCAGTATTTCCTGTAGGGCTGGTTTGGTGTTTGCAAATTCTTTTAATTTTTGTTAATCCTGAAAGCTTTTAATCTCTCCTTCTATTTTCAATGACAGCCTAGCAGGATATAGTATTCTTGGCTGTATATTTTTCTCGTTTAGTGCTCTGAATATTTTATTCCAGCTCTTTCTGGCCTGCCATGTCTCTGTGTATGAGTCTGCTGCCAATCTAATATTTCTTCTGCTGTATATTACAGACCCCTTGTCCTGAATTGCTTTTAGGATCTTCTCTTTGTCACTGAGCCATGTCAGTTTTACTATTAGATGATGGGGTGTTGACCTATTTTTATTGATTTTGAGGGAGGTTCTCTTTGCCTCCTGGATTTTGATGCTTGTTCCCTTTGCTGTATTAGGGAAATTCCCTACTATAATTTGTTCCAATATACCTTCTACTCCTATCTCCCTTTCTTCTTCTTCTGGAATCCCAATTATTCTAATATTGTTTCATCTTATGATATCACTTATCTCTTGAATTCTCCCCTTTTGGTCCAGTAGTTGTTTGTCTCTCTTTTGCTCAGCTTCTTTGTTCTCCATCATTTGGTCTTCTATATCACTAATTCTCTCTTCTGCCTCATTTATCCTAGCAGTAAGAGCTTCCACTTTTTTATTGTACCTCATTAATAGCTTTTTTAAATTTCAACTTGGTTAGATTTTAGTTCTTTTATTTCTTTTATTTCTCCAGAAAGGGATTCTCTCATATCTTCCATGCTTTTTTCGAGTCCAGCTAGCACCTTGATAATCGTCATTCTGAACTCTAGTTCTGACATATTACTAACATCTGTATTGCTTAGGTCCCTAGCTGTTGATACTGCCTCCTGTTCTTTTTTGTGTGGTGAGCTTTTCCGCCTTGACATTTTATCCAGAAAGAGTAGATGAATGGGAGTAAAATACTAAATGGGTGGCAATGACCCCAGAAAAATATACCCTAACCAAATCAGAAGAAACCTAAAACTGTGTGGAGGAGAAAGGGGGGAAAATAAAATGTATTAAAAAAAATTATATCCATACATGTATGTGCATGCGTGTGTGTGTTTAATATATATATGTATGTGTATATATATTTTGTTTGTTTGTTTGTTTGTTTTAAGACTGGTGAATAGAACAGAGCCACCCACTTGATTTTGGTTGTATTCTGGTCTCTTAGAAAAAACCACCTCCCAAAATTTTAAAGAAAAAATACCTATATGTATATGTATATATATATATATATATATATATATATATATACACACACACAAAAATAGGGGTAAACATGATGAAGGGATAGAATATGACTCAAAAGATGAAAATTTTAAAAGATTGTAAAAAAGGAATTGATAAGATAAGAAATTGATTGGGGGGAAAAAATGGAGAGAATGTGATCAGGCTGGAGACTAGAACAAAGCCATACACTAGATTTAGAGTATATTTTGACTTATTAGAAGAAATTGTATCCGAAGTTTTTAAAGGAAAAAAAACTATATGTATACAAAAAATACAATTAAATACAATGAAGGGATAAAATGTGATTATAACAATGAAAATTTGAAAATATTTTTTAAAAAGGTATTGATAAGATAAAATAGTTTAAAAACGTTAAACTAGGAAGGAGGAAAAGTTAAAAAATAGAATAAGAAAAAAATAAAATTTAAAAAATTTAATTTTGAAAGTCTAAATGATCATGTGAAAAAAGCCATGAATTCTATGTGTTGCTTTGCCCTAGCTCTGGAGTTCCACAGTTTTCACTGATTGGTGAACTTGGTCTTGGCTGGATGTTCTTGCTGATCTTCTGGGGGAAGGCCTTTTGTAGTGGTTCTCAAATGTCTTTGCCCAAGGCAGAATTGCACCACCCCTCTCAGGAGCCAGGCTAAGTAATCTGCTCACGTTTGCTCTTTGTTCCCTGAATGTAGCTTTTGTTCCCTGAATGCTTTCCATACAGCTTTGGAGGACGGGAATGAGGTTGGTGGCCTCCCAATCTCTGGCCCCATAGGAGCTGAGAGCTTGGGACCCCACTCCTCAGTGCTCCCTCAGAGAAAAGCAGTCAATCCCTCCCATCTCCCTGGTCTCTGGCCTCACTCCGTGCTCATCTGGCCAGTGACTGAACATTTCTATTTCTGGCACATGGCCCTGTTTGGGGTCTCCAAACCCAGCAGATTCCTGCCTTGCTGTCCTGTGCTGCTCCTCCTGGAGGAGGAAGGAGAGGGTCTCTCCAGATCTGCCACTTGTGGGGTCCCTGCTCAAAGAGCAGTGGTCCAACTATGCCCGGGATCATGGTTTAAGGTAACCCTGAGCTGAGAGCCTACTCCTTGTCTCCATCTCTGTAGCTGGCTTCCCTGCTCTGATACCTAGCAGCTCTGCCACACTCAGACACTCCCAATCTTTCTGTGACCCTGTGGGTCCTGAGACCACACTGTCCCCACAAGGGCTCCACTCACCACTTAGCCTCTAGAGCAACATCTCTCAGTGGAGAAGACTTCTAAATGTTCTGATTTTGTGCTCCACTGCTCCACCGCTTGCTGGGAGCTGGCCCCTCCCCCTGTGGTCTATCTTCCCATTGCTTTGGATTCACTTCTTCGCATGGCCTACCTTCCAGAAAGTGTCAATATTCTGTTCCTAGAATTGCTGCTCTTCTTCTCTTCTATCTCCTGTTGAGTTTGTAAGTGTTCAGAATGGTCTGATCCCTCTCTAGCTGAACTCCTGGGACGGATGATATTTCAGTCTCCTACTCCACTGCCATCTTGATTCCTCCTCCTACATTTCTTCTTATTCCTACGAGCAATATATCTTATTTCTCTCTCTCTCTCTTTTTTAAATTGCTGCTCTGGTGGGTAAAAGTGATATTTCATTGGTACTTTAATTTGTTAGCCCGTGATCAATACTGAATTTGACTGTTTTATATATATGATGACTACTACATTTTCTTCTTTGTTAATTGTCTATTTTTATTCTTTGGTCATTTTTCTTTTGGACTTTTTAGGTATTTCTTGACAATTTGTAGGAATCTTGTTGTAGTGTATATATTATCTCCTTATCTGTAATTTGTTTTAAATGTTTATTTAATAACTATTAATTAATAGTTATTATTATCATCAATATAATATTGATATTATATTATATCATTAATATAATATCAATATTATATTATTGATAAATATTAATAATATTTAATGATTTGATAATTATTTAAATTGATTTAAATTTCTATTAATATTATGACATCATAAACTGGGAAACAACACAAAATGAGTACCAAGAGTATATATCAAACTGTCATAAACATGGCTTAATCATAAACGTCAGCTAGCTGTCTCAAATACAAGGAAGTAAAATAATTTCCAAAAACAGAATCTTTTTCTAATCTCTTGACAAGGGAGATGGTCCTTTGTGAGGAGGTAAAAGATTTAAAGACTAAACTTTCTGGCCATGAAGGAGATTTAGCCATTTTCCACTGTTACACGGTTAAGAAGAGAGCCCTCTGCTCCTGTAAACAAGGAGATGTGCCCTTGAACAATGTAATACATAATCCTCACAGCTGGAATTAGATCAAATAAAGTTTAATGTGCTGATAAAACCATGGTTTATCATATTATTTTGACCACTTGGAGATTTTAGCTCTCAGTGGATCAAACTTCAGACTGATTACCACCTATGAATAGCATCCAAATGAAGTCCATAAAGTAGGTAAATGTAGATATCTACTACTTGCAACTATTATATCTGTTTTTTTAGCCAGACACTGTTTTGGCCATTTGGGGGAACTTAGTAGCCTCTAGCAAAAGGGAATGTAATTAATATCAGAACACTATGGGCGTAATATGTAATTATACTCCATTAGAATCCATCAAAACAAGATTATAATTACACTTTGCACAAGCTGCATTCCTTGGAAGGTTGGCAATTCAGACCTCTGCTAATAAATACAGAGCACTCTGCATTCTGCAGACCTCCTGGTCCAGTGAATGAAGACCCACCCACAGCCAGCTTAGTTTTTAACAGAATAAAGGTGTTGAAATGGGGTTTCAATATCAACAGCAAGAAACTAACTAAAATGTGTTATGTACAGATGGGGAAAAGTCACTAAAGCAAAAAAAATAATAATAATAATAATAACAACAACAACAACAACAACAACATTAAAGCAGAAACAACAGCAAGGCAGGAGAGTAAACCTGATTCAATGTGGCAAAACTTAGCAAGATTTTTAGAAACTGAACCCCAACTTTGGACCAAGTGTTTATTTATGCTAAATTTGTGAAACTTGACTTTCCAATAGGCTTTCAGTATTCCAATGATCTCTTCTTTAACCAAAATTTTCTAAGACAATAGTCAACAACTGGGGAGGAAAAGTTAGAAATAAAACTGAACATTTATTAGAGCAAGGAATTTTATATGATGAATAGCTGATTTAAGCCAAACAACAAGTCTTCAAACAAATTACTTGTACGTGGTGACAATATTCTATTGAAGTCAGATAGGAAGTGGTGCTATTGCTCCATCTCCATCATAGAGAATTCAGCTTTTATTTTTCCAAATTTTAATAGCCTACAAAAGGTCTAAAGTAAATAGAGGGGCACGTGGGTTGGTCTGTCGGTTGAGTGTCCAGCTCTTGATTTTGGTTCAGTGCCTGATCTTGGGGTTGAGAGATTGATCTCCCTCTCAAACAAACAAATAAATAAATAAAATCTTTTTTAAAAAATAATAATTATAAAAAAGAAAGTAAGTAGAATCTACTTAGAAAATTATTTGGTCCTAGCACAATGCCCAAAGTCGGCTTGTCCCATGCTTTCATAAAGTAATCACAGAAAGACAAAATGATTGTTAAGCTAGGGGATTGGCAGTGAATCCAGTAGAAAGGCTACAGCAAATGGGATACATAGCATGTTTTAACTGAACGCATTCAGAGGAGATGGCTAGAAAGATCATGGTCCCTTGTATTAACTGGAAGCCTGCAGTGCTAGTAGCTCCTCAAACTCCACAGTCAGAGGGGAAACATGAGAAAAAGAGTTAGTGGAAATCCCATATGCCAATCCCTCCCTTTCATAGGAAGAGCTAATCAAATATTTCTCTACAAATTTAGAGGCATAAACACATCAGTGATGATTACCAGCCTAGAAATTTTAAAGGAAAGGATTTTCAGAGGTATCTACTTTAATGTTGTCTCCTTTAATTTGAGGAAACAAAGGCTGAGACAAGAACTTCGACTCAACCCAAGTTATAATCAGTAGAACCCAGAACAGGTGCCAGAATTCTGTATTGGATAGACTTGAAATTGGATGAGTGGTTGTTTGTAAATCCCCTTGCAAAAATTTAGAAAACCGAGCAATACATATTTAGAAGTCCTAGCAACAGCAATCAGACAACAGAGAGAAATAAAAGGTATCCAAATTGGCAAGGAAGAAGTCAAATCTCTCTCTTCGCAGATGACATGATACTTTATATGGAAAACCCAAAAGACTCCACCCCCAAACTACTAGAACTCATACAGCAATTCAGTAATGTGGCAGGATACAAAGTAAATGTACAGAAATCAGTGGCTTTCTTATACACTAACAATGAAAATACAGAAAGGGAAATTAGAGAATCGATTCCATTTACTATAGAACCAAGAACCATAAGATACCTGGGAATAAACCTAACCAAAGAGGTAAAGGATCTGTACTCGAGGAACTACAGAACACTCATAAAAGAAATCGAAGAAGATGTAAAAAGATGGAAGACCATTCCATGTTCTTGGATTGGAAGAATAAGCATTGTTAAAATGTCTATACTACCTAGAGCAATCTATACTTTTAATGCCATTCCCATCAAAATTCCACCAGTATTTTTCAAAGATCTGGAGCAAATCATCCTAAAATTTATATGGAATCAGAAGAGACCCCGAATCGCTAAGGAAATGTTGAAAAACAAAAATAAAATAGGTGGCATCTCGTTATCTGATTTCAAGCTTTACTACAAAGCTGTGATCACCAAGACAGCATGGTACTGGCATCAAAACAGACACATAGACAAATGGAACAGAGTAGAGAGCCCAGATATGGACCCTCAACTCTATGGTCAAATAATTTTCGACAAAGCAGGAGAAAATATACAGTGGAAAAAAGACAGTCTCTTCAATAAATGGTGCTGGGAAAATTGGACAGCTATATGTAGAAGAATGAAACTCGACCATTCTCTTACACCGTACACAAAGATAAACTCGAAATGGATAAAGGACCTCAATGTGAGACAGGAATCCATATTTTCCTTTAAATAAAAAAAAACATCGGGGCACCTGGATAGCTCAGTGGGTTAAAGTCTCTGCCTTCGGCTCAGGTCATGATCCCAGGGTCCTGGGACTGAGCCCCGCAGAGGGCTCTCTGCTCAGCAGGGAGCCTGCTTCCCTCTCTCTCTGCCTGTCTCTCTGCCTACTTGTGATCCCTCTGTCAAGTAAATAAATCTTTTAAAAAATTAATTAATTGATTGATTAATTAATTTACAAAATTGATTTGGGGCATCTGGGTGGCTCAGTCAGTTATGTGTCTGCCTCTTAGTTTCCACTCAGGTCATGATCTCAGGGGTTGTGGGATCCAGGCCTATGGTGGCCTCCTCATTCAGTGGGAAGTCTGCTTGAGATTCTCTCCTGCCACTCCCTCCTCTCACACATGTGCTCACAGGCAAGCCCTCTCTCTCTCTCTCTCAATAAATAAATATTTTTAAAAGATTGATTTTATTTTTCTTTCTTGCTTCTCTTGAGTTGCTGCATTTGATCATTCTCCAAAGTCTGTAATACCTGCTGGGCTGGAATACTTCACCTCCTACTAAAGGAATACAACTTTCTTTTTCCCCTATTTAGATTTGACTGTCTCATTCATTTTGTTCCTGATACTCTAATTTCTTCTAGATATCACTTATTTCTTTTAAAATGAGTCGATAAACCCTCTGCAAAGGAAGTCAGTAACATATATTTCAGAAACCTTTTCCTCCTTTTAAATTCCTATTCTTTTTGGCTTATCATTCTCACTTGTTGAAATATTTTTCTAAATAAATAAATCCCATGGCAAATGAAGATTTCTGCACAAAATGCTTTAATCACAGAATTACTTGTAATGATAAAAAAATTATAAAAATCTCTATGTTTAGTGATACTGAGATAGTTAATTAAACTGTTCATATACTAGAATGTTATGCTCCCATTAAAGTATCTTATGAAAGCTCTTAATAGTATTAAAACACATAGAGAATATAAGTAGCCAGTCACATAGAAAGCAAAAACATTTGTTTGAAAAGAATATTTTCAGGAAAAAAGCTGTCAAGAAATGTACTAACATTTAAAAAAAATCTTTTTAGTTTGGAAGAATTTTAAATTTATAGAAAACTCATTCAGATAGTATAGAGTTTCTGTGTATACTTCACGTAGCTTCCCTTAACATTGACATCATATAGTTCATGGTACATTTTCAAAGTGAAGAATTTAACAGTGTTAAAATACTATTAACTGAACTACACACTTTATTCAGCTTTCACTGGTTTTCTCACTAAGATTGTTTTTCTGTTCCAGGAACTAATCTAGGATACCACACTCCATTTGGTTACCATGTTTCTGGAATCTTCTCCAATCTAAGTGTTTCTCTGTGTCTTCTGTTTTATTTTCTCAAGTCCTTAAAAAATCTGAAGAAACCTGTCAGGTCTTTTTAGAATGTTTCCCAATTTGGTTTGTCTGATGTTTTCTCATGATTAGTCTCTATTTATGGATTTTTTTTTTAAAGCATACTGCAGAGAGGGAAGTGCCCTTCTCATTGTGCCATATTGGGTAGTACATGATAACAAGTGACTTACCAACTTATCAACAGTGACTTATCACTGATGATATTAATCTTGATCACCTAGCTGAGAATGTGTTTACCAAGTTTCTTTACTGTGAAGTCACCATTTTTTCATTCCACAATCTATTCACTTCTTATTTTTGTTTTTTAAGTAGGCTCCACTCCCATTGTGGAGTCCACTGTGGGGCTTGAACTCAAGACCCTGAGATAAAGACCTAAGCTGAGATCAAGAGTCAGATTCTTAACCAACTGAGCCACTCAGGCACCCCGCCATGCTGTATTCATTTAAAGTGAGTCAGCGGAGCTTGCATTTCAAGGTGAAGATGATGAAACCACACTGCCTAAAGACATGTATGTCTACAAATATTATCTGGAATACTTCTGTAAGAGAGATCCCTCCTGCAGTTACTAGTGTATTTATTTTTATATTGCTATGGGCTCATATGTATTTACTTATTTTAGGGGTTATAATCCAATCTTACCTTCACTTAGTTTTTCACAGCACACCAGGGACATTAACACTGAATTATGCCATTATCATTGACTTCACTTTTGCTACATTTGGAATTTGTCTATTTTTTTTAATGAGCAGATATCAATTTTGTGACCAGAAAAGAAAACAAAAACATTAATATCTATGCTAACCCCACAAAGGCAGACCACTAATCAGATTTACTCATATCATCCAGTGCAATACTTGTTTTCCTCAAGGCTGTGTGAGATTGGGCTGCCACCTGCTGATTTGGGGTGAGTTTCACTCACCTTGCCTGTAGGATGACTGGAAGGTTGCCGAAGGGATGACCCACAGCTGACCATTGGGTTTAAGCTACGTGTGTGGCTTATGTGTTGGTTCTCACCAGTTTGCATTCTGACAAGAGCACATGAGCCACAAGAGTGGGGACAGCAGGAGTGGGGGCAGATATCTTAAATCCTTGTATGCCTTCCAGTGCTGAAATTGGGGCTCTCACTCCACACCCACTGCTAGCTCCACCCCCAGTGTGTAGCAGTCTTCCAGGAGTGGCTGTTGTCTATCTCCTTCAAGGGATTTGAGACCATTGCTGTGTAACCAAAGGGGCTCTTCCACTACCTTCCCTGATGTCTGTCATTGAGGATGTTATTCTCTCCTGAGTTGGTCTTACTCCATGATGATTAGAGGGATAGACATCCCTTGCATGAGAAGGACCACTTTTCTCACTCTGCCCTCAGGCCTCTCAACTAGATGATAGAGCTATCGTCAAAATTGAAAGAGGTCATTCTAGGAATGCAGTGATTACAGCTGAAGGAATTCAAGGAAAGGTATGGTTTTACCTTTATGCTACGATATTCCAAATGATAAACTTAACATGGCAGGAAAATGAATTATTGTTCACATGTTCCTATATGCTCTGGATAAAACTGCATTTGTGATCATCATCACTAAAGCAAAGTGGTCACTGGTCTTAGGGTGGATGATGGAGCTCCATGAATAGGTAGGTAGCCAGCATTAAGTCAGTGAGATTTGGAATTGCAGAGTAAGAGGATCTCTACTATTGTAACACAAACAGATTCCAACAAACCATGTCACTGGGAGCAGTAACAATGTTACTATCTTTCTTGTCTTAGAAGATGTGAAGTTAGCCAGAAACTGCACCGTTGATGTGAAGGGGAAAACAGAGAGAGAGAGTGAAGGAGAAAGAGACAGAGAGAGGGGGAGAGAGATGGTTGTTGGACTGTGCAGGAGAAGATGGTGCTTGAATACTACAGAGATTCTTCACAAGTGCTGACGGATAGGACTGTAGAAAATTGAATGCATGCTTCTTCTTGATCTATTTTGCTGACTCTTTATCAATAAATCACTGTACCTCACACAGCCCATGAATTTTATATTGCACCATTTAATCAAAGTGTTATGCAGTGAAGGGACACTTCCCCCCGTCGGCCCCCCTCAAAAATACTTACTGGGATCCCGTACACCCAGAGGACAGCCCTTTTTTGGTCCCTGTTTCCAGCACTATGCACAAGTTCCCTAACGCCTATGTTGGGGGCAATCCTTTAGTATGTTTAGTATATTCTGGTTTTGTTCTTGCTCAGTGCTTGCTACTGATCTCCAAAATAGTGGTCAGAAAAGGAGAAGGGAAAAGTTGTTTGTTCTGTTCCCTAGCAAAGCTGATGGAGGAGGATCACTTCATTTTCCATTTAAAAAGCCCTCAGGGCTTGGGGAGGTTTGACACCTATATTTCACTAAAGAAGAAGAAAACCACTGTCTTCATTAGGGAAGCCTCTACTGAGTTGTGTTGCTGGGGAATTATGAGAATGTGATCTCATGTGGAATTTTAACCAGATGTTGGCCTTGGTCCAAATCCTGGTGCAAGTGCACTTAGAATGTTCCATCTTCAGGTAAAATCCCCAAACCCTGAATATGGCACAGGCTCATGCTACTTAACTGTTATTACATGAAGACTGTGATACTGTAAGCAAATACACATGTAAGAATTATAAAAGCTAAAATATATATTTAAAAAAATTTAACCTCACTGGTAACTAAAACTACATAATCTAAAATGTTGCATTTTGCCTATTGCTTTGGCAAAGTTTAGTTTTTTGGTTTTTTTTTAGTATTCAGCACTGGCAAGCATGTGAGCAAATGGCCTGTGATTCACTGTAGGCAGGAATGTAAATAACTGTAAGTTTTTGGAAGGGTAATTTGGATGCAGCTATCAAAGATTTTAAAATGTACATATATTTTAGTCCAGCAATTCTCCTTCTAGGTAGGTACACCGAGTTTTTTTTTTTTTTTTTTACAAAAAAAGCTTATTGCAAGATAACTATAATTAAGTCAAATCAAAAGGAGAACTAATCTAAATGTCAAAGTAAGAATTTATGTTGTATTTTCCAACTATGAACTTCTCTGCAGACATTAAATATCATATGAAAGTATCTGAAATACAGGGAATATAATACATCGTTAAGTAAAAATAGTACATTACACCAGAATGAGACATTATTATAATATGTATGATATATATATGTATATATGTGTATGTACAAAAAGATGACTTGGAAAATATTAACACTTGTTTTCTCTAAGTGATGACATTGTGAGTTATTTTCTGTGACTGATTACTTTGGTTGCGAGCTTTGAAATTTTCTTTTTCCCAATTTTCTGCAGTGAAAATAGAATACTTTAATAACCCAAGCAAACTGCATATTATTTTTAAACTGCTACCTTCTCACTCATGCATATGGGCAAATACATTGTGTTCTAAATGCACTGGTTTCTATTTATATACTCTCCTAATATATCAGTTTTATTCAGGTGATCCCATTAATGTTTAGGAAGATTCTGAAGTCAGAGCAATTAAGTGATAATAAACTGCTTTCACAAAACACATTTTTAAAATTAGTAGGATGAATAAATTTTAAGTTCACAGCTTAATGGACTTTTATGTAAGTAAATAACTTGGGCAGAGATGGAGAGTGTTGGGTACCCCAATAATGGGTCCGTGATTAAAGGAGCGAGACTGATACAAAGCGAAGGTCAAGCAAATCTTTATTTTGCTCCAAGCATCAAGAATCAAACCAACCATCAAACAGATCAGTCGGGGCCGCCCCTTACAGAGAGGATGACCTCTCTCTGTTTCACAGGCTAACTTTTATAGAGCAAAGGCCATGTGGTTGGGCCTGGCCACGCATAGGTGGCCAATGAAATTGTAACACACAGAGAAAGCTGCACAGTCATGCTAGGTGACCAATTGAATTACAATTTACCCTAGTAGACATTTGAACCAGCCTATCACCTTGTTCAGAATTGGCGCCCAAAAGGCGGGGCCCATACTCCTTGGTAACTAGGGAGACAGTATACACCCCCCCACTGATCCGATGTCTCCACCTGGCCTGACCCACCCTTGTATTTGGGCTTTCTTACCTGGGGCTGGTTTCTGGGACTTGTTTTTAAGTAAGTTGGGGGGGGGGGGGCGGGAGAGGGCAGAGTCAATTTAAGTTTTACAACAAAATGGCAGTTCAGCCGGGGTGGGGGCCCTCTGGCTGAATAGGTCCTTACAGAGAGCATTTCCATCACCTAGATCAAGACCTAGAACATACCTGTCTTCTCAGAAAGTTGTTTCTGATGCCTTTCTAGTCAAAAGCCATCCCAGCACTTTAATTCACTGTAGTAATGGAAGTAATAGTAAAGCTGACAACTTGTTTAGCTCTTGCCATGGGCTTGCTTCTGTGCTAAATACTCTAAATACAGTATCTCATTTAATCACACTAATTCTATTATAAAATGAAGAAAAGAGGGATTTTCAATGTTAATCAACTTACCACCCAAATTGTTGGTGGTAAATAGAACCCAAACAGGTATTTGGTTTCAGACCTGAGAATTTTTTTCCACATTATGCAGACTTTTATTAAGTTGAACAATGGAGGTTAGCAGTGACCACCCCCAAAATGACTTGATATTAAAACAGGTTGAGACATCAAATAAGGTGAAGCTGACAGAGATAAACATTGGAGACCTCTAAATACGTAAGGGCAGATAATCCCTAAGTGGCCAGCATGCTCAGGAACAGGTTTGGAGAGGTTTTAGGATTAAAGTCACTATAATACATTATATTGTACCAGGAGAGCCCAATCCTCAAAAAGAAGATTACATGTCCTTCAGGATTTTAGGGCAATCTTCTAGGTTTTAGAATTTTTTTTATTTAGGAAAGTAAAATAAACACTGTGTCCTAAGCAATTGTAAAAGAACGTAATTCACCCAGAATCTTCCAGAAAAACCGAATGGTGATTAAATTAACAGAGATATTATGCATCTGAAACTAAATTAAAATTCATTTTAGTGACTGTGTACCTACAAGTTCTCAGTTCATTACTCTTCGGACAGTTTCATTCCTCTGTTGAGTTGGGTGGAAATTTGCATTTCCCCGGGCTATGTGTCTTTAAGCAACTGACCAGGAGAGGGGCTGCTCCAGGACTTGGAACATTAATGGAACAAACACCAATTAGCAGCAGAAGGAAGAGGTCTTTACAATGCATGTAAATTAAGTATACAATCAGCAGGCTTTTCTCTTTAGCTAAAGCCCTTCCATGGGAAAACACACTCAGGAGACCCTCTCTCTTCCCTCTGCAGCAGCAGGGAGGGGGAAAAAAAGGCAATCACCCTCAATTCTGCCTCAGAGATAAATTAAAATGGCTGTTTGTATCAGGTGGGAAAAGAAAGGGTGATTTCCCACATCAGGGAACCACCATTAAGGATCCAGAGCTCTATCCTCTGGCTATATTACTCATATTTATTTCCTGTGGGTTTAGAGAAGCAAGAATTAGAAATGAAT
>PISX010014811.1:0-51773 GCA_004024625.1 Mellivora capensis
TTTTTTTTTTTTTTTTTTTTTGCAAAGAGGCGCTGAGCAGTCAGAAGAGAAAGTGGTTCGGGGTGGGGCGGGGGGACCTACTTGAGCCGTGGCCTGGCTGAAAGTTCGCGCTGGCGCAGTAGGCTTCGATCACCCTAAGGATCTGCGCATCTTCTTCCAGAGCGGCGGTACCTGGGGCGGGGGGGGGGGGGTTAAGGAGTAAGGATTTGGCAGAGAGATCCGCCTCTAGAACCTCAAAAGGATGCCGTGCACTCAGCTGCTGGGGACCGGCTCCCCCACCCCCCGCCCGGAAAGCCTCCTCTGCTGGCTCTCTTTCTATTTTTCTCTTCTGAGGAGACTTCTTCTTTGTTTGGGGGCTTTTACTAGACTCCTAGGGGCCACGATGACAGCACCGGGCATGGCCCTAGCCTCGGTTCTCCCCTGACACACACCACAACCTGCCTCTCCTCCACATTGCCAGGCTTCCCTTCTCTAGGAAGCGTCCCCCCGCACAGACCTCGCCTATTTTTTCCAACCAGCCAGCAGAGTCATTGATTCTCCCTTCCACCCCCTCCCCCTCCAACTCTTCTTGAAGGGACTTGGGGGAGGGGGGCGCAGAACCCTGCCAGAGGGCTGATGCGCACTGCCCGGGGGCGGGCTGGGCCATGTAGAGGCTGGAGTGTGGCAAAGATTTCTCCAGAGTGTATTTTTGGCTGAAACACCCTTTGCGATTCATCACTTACTCCTTATCGCATGTCCCAGAGTACCTTGGTCCCCGCGATCGAGGCAAACATGCACATAGGGGCCGGTCGACCGACTGCGCAGTCCGCCTCGGAATCAAGCCGCTTCTACGAGGCAGCAGGCTGATTCCTTGGCGAACTGGGAACGTCACTGAGCATTTAGCTTCCAGAAGGGTTTCGGCCTTCAGGTCTATTTAGTGTGTCTTGGCAGGGGAAAACATCTTGGGCATCAGAAAATGAGGGGAGGGGAATGTATCCATAGCAAATGGGGCCCTTTAGTGGTTCCCAACCAGGCGGGATGAAATCTCCAAGGTGAAGGTCATAGGGAGGCTGGCTGGCTCAGATCAATGAAACGCAGCTCGTTCGGAAAGCTTAGAGGTGACCGAGCCTGAGAACGCGCACATTTTTCTTTGTGTAACAGGGGATACAGAGGACATCTGTATGTCCTGATCATCTGCCCTCAACAAAATTCTTCTGCTAGCTCATCTGTAACCGACTGGCAAAAGGTATAAAACACGTACTTTTCCGAATCACGTATTCCTCCTCCGACGGCTTTCTTTCCGTCTTTCTTTTGTGAAGAAACTTCTTCATTGTTTTGGGGCTTTTACTAGACTCCTGTAAGGAGGGAGGTTTCTTTATGAATTAGAATTCTCCTCCCCCCCGGAAAACAAAAGAAAAAGAGCAAATGAAATTAAACCAAACGGCTCTCTCTTATTTTGACGGTCTCCAGAATGCATCTAAATTTAATAATGCACACAATAAATGGCTCCAATAAGCTCTAAAAGGTAACATAAAACAGAGGCAATGACACTGTCCTCTCAATTGCCAGAGGGACAGGTGCCCATCTGTAGAGAAAGTAGTGGGTGTCAATCCTAGGGAAATAACCGTATTCCTAACTCGGTTTAGGGTCCTCACTGATACAGTTTTAAGGGAACTGAATAACAACTATAGCACACACTGCTTTTCAAAGAGCTTCAAAGTGGTATAAATACATTTGCCCTAGCAACAGTCCCCCAAAGAAGAATATTAATTTCCATTTGTCAGGTGGGAAAATCAAGGCACAGGGACTGAATACTTTCCCTGAAGTCGGAGAAAGAGCCAAATGAGGGTTCTCTGCATAAATAACTTAGGGTCGGCAGTCACAGGTGTAGACCCAAGCTTAGATATACCTATCTAAAGCCATAGTTTTTTTTTAAAAAGATTTTTATTTATTTACTGGACAGACAGAGATCACAAGTAGGCAGAGAAGCAGGCATAGAGAGAGAGGGGGAAGCAGACTCCCTGCTGAGCAGAGAGCCCGATGCGGGGCTTGATCCCAGGACCCTGAGATCATGACCTGAGCCAAAGGCTCACTGAGCCACCCAGGCACCCCAAAAGCCATATTTTTAATTAGGAGATGAAAGAGCCATGAATTATTGAGTTTGCCTTTGCCGTCTGAATAACCAGTGCCCGTTATCAGGTAACCAAGTAAATGGATTAGAATGGTGACCATTCTTCTCCCAATCTCCCACACGATGCATCTATGTGATGTGTGGATAATAGTACCTTAGAATATATGGAACAAAGAATTTAATTTTTTCCACTCAGCCACAGTGACCCACTTAGGCTTGAAAACAGACAGCCATGGAGAACTCGCATGTGACAAAAATAACAGGGAAGGGGCGCCTGGGTGGCTCAGTGGGTTAAAGCCTCTGCCTTCGGCTCAGGTCATGATCCCAGGGTTCTGGGATCGAGCCCCGCGTCGGGCTCTCTGCTCAGCAAAGAGTCTGCTTTCCTTCCTCTCTGTCTGCCTCTCTGCCTAGTTGTAATCTCTGTCTGTCAAATAAATAAATAAAATCTTTAAAAAAAATAACAGGGAAAAGAGCATTAAAACACATACACGCACACAAGGAAAACAGGCGTTTTGGGGCCGTCTAAGACGTCATTTTCAAACGTATTTCCCAAGAGCCTGCTTTTTTGAAGAAAGTACTTACATGTCAGATTTGCATCTTCATATTTTAGCCACCAATCAGAACAAGGGACAAAAGAAGCATAAAGGAAAGCTTCATTCATCAAAGGTTACGGCATAGCATTATAACGTCACAGTAAGCCAAAGATATCGTTCCACCCTTACCTTTAAGATATAAGACATCCTCTAAAGTGAATATGTAAAGAAAGAGAAGATGAGCGTGAGAGGTCGATGGTTACAATGACCAAATCCATTTATCAACATCATCAGTTACACAGAGAGAATATCATCACGTTTCCCACATTAGTCTCAGATGCAAATGTCACCATGCAAAAAGCCCAAGAAACACAGTTCCGTGCAGAGTAACAAATACTGAAAGTAACCGAAATACACACTACATAGTAAGGACATATTAATAATTCTCTTCTCCCAGCGGAAACGACACGATCATGCCTTAGGATTAGTTCTGGGAAGGATTGAGTCAACTTAACCCTTCAAGGCTCACCTGCACTTGAACTTAGTGACTGACAATTACAAAAGAGCCATCGTTAAAAAGGGGACCCACGTAACTATGAAGTGGCCCTCCTGGTTTATGTAATCGGAGAAGAAAACTGGATGCTTGCGGGTATCACGGGTCAATTTCCAAAGCAAACCTGTGGGACTGTTTCCTGGCCCAATTCTGAACAGAGGTAGGTAATAAGGATTTAGCTTTCTCCTGTCGTGCCCAGTTGAAATGATCAGAAAATCCTCCAGTGTCCAAAGACTGTTTTATTTTTACTGCACTCGGAGTTGGAGGCAACAATTAATCGAAATAGCAGCACGGTGTTTGAGATGGAGACAAACTTAAAATTGAGCTGAATCTGTGTCACGCATCAAAACACACGTTCGATATAGAAATATATGCTGTCTTTGCCCCCTAATTCCAAGACGCGCCTCATAACCCTCACAGACTTAAACCTTCACTTGGTAAGACCTGGGTAAAGAACAGTTCCTAATAAATGAGGCTCTTTACTGAGAGCTGGAATGATGAGAAACAGCTTAGGGGAAAAAGGTAATAAAAAACACTGTGGATGGAAAAAGTAATAGTCCACACGGTCACAGAGGCCAGTGACTGACACTTCCTGACTGCAACTTTCAGGAAAACATAGAACCTTGAAGTCCCCACACTACCCAAATAGCCAATGCCCTCTAAGGTTATTGCCTAGAAGCTTCTGCTTAAAGGACATTCTTTTCATTGAATTCTTTTCCCCTCCCAACTGCAGCAAAAAGTCCAGCCCCTCATAGTTCAGACCCAGGGCCTGGTCCCATAAGACTTTCCTGGTTTGGCTTAACAGATCAGAATGATCCCAAATGCAGAACTGGGTCTGCTTGGGTGGAAATTCAAGTCCAGTGAAGCGGCCCTCGTGTATACACTTGTCGGATCATCAGAAAGGTGAGCCAGAGGCACTGTGGGAGGGGACCCGGGAACTCAGACAGCACACACAAACCCTGTGGATAGTTGATAAATACGAAATCCCCGAGTCTGACGATTCCCAAGTGATTGACGTGTATGCCCTAGCATCAACTCTAGCACATTCCCACAGAACTCTTTGTAATGAGCTAGGAAATGAGCTTGTCAGAAGCATTTTATACCGTAGGTAGCAAACATTACCTCTTTATAACCTAGTGCTGCTGACGGTCTAAGTGGAGGTGCAGGTCGCAGACAACTTAAACTCCACGGCTTTACAATCTGAGGAGGTTCCAGGGGTCCTCGGGGCTGTCCAGTAGAGCTAAAAGACTGGGAAAATGTCTGATGAGATGTTGGCAACCTGCCATCTGAACCCGACCTTGGGCCAACATGGCGAGAGAACAGCAACAGTGTCATTGGACCAGCCACAGGAAGGAAAAGGCGGGAAAACAAAAGTGTCCCGTTTGAGAACTGGCACTTTCCAGTCCAGCTTCTGGGGGTCTCTGAGCAACAGCACCCCACTGACTCAACATCCTAGGATCCTGTCTTCCCTCTCTCTGCTGGAATTTCACTCTTCCTTTAGAAGAGAGGAAAGCGGAGTCAACCTCGAATGGGTTCAGTCACGCGTTGGGCGCTCGACTAAGGGCCGAAATGGGTTATTTCACTGGAACAACTGAAGACGAACATCAGCAAAGCAAAGAAACTAGCTGGCGACTGACAAAGCCCAGATTTGAACTCAGGTCCGATGCCAAAGCCCTCCTTCTTCCCACCGCAACACGCGGTGCTTGAGACTGGAGTTTTGGCATGGCCGGTATGAGTATTAACAGAGAACACGGCAATCTTCGCTCTCACTTAACAAGTACGGTAAAATCTCATCGATTCCAATTCCAGGAAGTCCAAATTCCTGATAACTCAGAAGAAGGCAATGCTGGAATTTTACCCTTGAAGGTGACCTAGTGAATGTGGTGGCATAAATGAGACTTGGAGGGGTGGGGAGACCCTTAGGACCATCAAACAGAAGTGCACACCTCTAGGTACACCTTTGTCTTAACTTGGATGGACCCTTATCCAAAACCAGCCATCGGAATTCATGAGGTTTTATTGTACTTTGAAACCTACAGATATAGACGAGCCGAAGTCTTAGGGCGTGCTCGCTACTTCTCCTAAGACCTCTGCAGGCAGGTCTGACGAGAGCCTCAACAACCCCCAGACAGCACGAGTGGACGGACCACTTACGGAATGGGCGCTGCAAGATGACGATGACGTTTTGGATAACGAGCCGCAGGAGGCGGGTCCCCGGATGAGTCTGCACAACTGCTCCAGCCACTCCTGGAAGTCCTGACTGCTGTTGCAGTGGATGACGATTCTGTCTATGTTACCTGCATCGTCCGACAGGGAGCATTTGGAAACAAGAGGCGAGAAGCCTGAGCTTGCCTCCTCCAAAACAGACTCAACGCCCCTAAGACTCGTGCCTAGAGAATAACCCTGTGGAAGCTTCGATATCAGGAGGAACAGTTCATGAGGTCAGGAAATTAAGTATCTGTATCTGATTTCTCACACTGTCCCTGACTTCTACTGCTTACAGAATCGGAGGAAAGGAGTGTAAAACTTCAAACAAACTCACAGGGCAAAAACTGAAGGCCAGGGCCTATCTCAGCCCGCTGTGAGAATTCTGGACTGCCTCACCCACTATTCAAAGTTGAAATGGGACCAACATCTAATCTCAGGCTCCTTCCTGGGGAATAAGGGGGTAAGGCCTTGGGGCCATTATCCCAGTGTCAGCCACTGTGCCGAGTCCATACACAAAAAATACCACTGTCGCGTGGAAATCACACAGGCCTGGCAGAAAGACACCGCAGGCCAAAAGGTCAGGCTTGGCATTTTCCTCAGTTTGTGCTTTTATGTCAGTCCATTTTGTTATTTCTGAGTTCTAACAAGCAGCTCTTATGAAAGAAGAGATTGAAACTAATGGCAAAGCCGAGTTTCCAAATGACCAGGAGACTGTGTTCCATCGCTGGGCCCTAATTATACTCTGCCTTGCCCAGGTAAAGCTCACTCAGAGGCTTATCACAGAAAATAATGACATTAATTTACTCAAATCCCATTTCGTCCCAAAAAGGATTTCAAGTAGCTACTTGAAAAAAGAGAAAATTACCTACCTGTGATTTCAAATGTGTTGTCATTCCCTTCGATTTCATCTAATCTAGTCACTACCATTCCCGCTATTGGTATTTTTCCCTATCGAGAAAAGAACATTCCATTAAGTCTGGGGTTATATGTATCTCTGTTCATGTCTGTTAGATTTTTGTGACCCTCTCAAGAATCACTGCTGAATGACGGCTAGACAGATTTCTCTGTCCTGTCAATAGATAGTATGTTTTCTTGCTTTCAGTTTTCATTAGACAAGGAAGCAAGGGAGAAATGTGGGTTGCGTTTTGCTAAAACGCCCTAAACCATACGGTGGGGATTTACAAACAGCTCACTTTTTTTCTGACACATTTGCAGGAGAATCTATCAACAAAGTAAAGATTCCAAAAAAAAAAGTCCAATTTCATGAAAATTAGTAATTGCTACGACAGACAAAACAGGAAACCGTAACTCACGGCCCTCCATATTTGGGGAGCAGGCTGAAGGAAGTTTAACTTCCTAAGGCGTTTCACGACTTGCACCTCAGAACCCCGAATCCGCTTTATAGTTTCCCAGCAGTAATGATATGAGATGAGCCCATGAAACTTTGCTGCGAATTTATCTGGTTGCACACTTAAGAGTTCTTTTTAAACATGCATAGGTTATGCTCATAACCAGAGCAGTGGACATTGAAGATAAACTCATTACAGCAATATAAAGGTTTCTGATCTAAGGAACATCTGATCTTATAAGCTGTTTAATTACAACAAAGGGGGACGCCTGGGTGGCTCAGTTGGTTAAGCGGCTGCCTTCGGCTCAGGTCATGATCCCAGCGTCCTGGGATCGAGTCCCACATCGGGCTCCTTGCTCAGCAGGGAGCCTGCTTCTCCCTCTGCCTCTGCCTGCCTCTCTGTCTGCCTGTGCTCGCTGGCTCTCTCTCCCTCTCTCTCTGACAAATAAATAAATTTAGAAAAAAATATTAAAAAAAATAAAAAAATAGTAATAATTACAACAAAGAGTCAGAACATTCTGTGTTCTCTGGCTGGAGCTTCTTACGCCACAGTGGAAATATTGCATCTGGATGGAAACCTGTTTTCATTCTGGATCCTGCTATGTGCTTTATATGAAATCTACTAACCTGGTAGATAAAGCCACTCATCCGAGGGCTTGCCGATAACATTATCAGGACACTGGAGAATAACAGGAGGTACCGCTCCTCTTTTTCCTAAAGTGAAATGAAACACACTAAGCGGAGAACAGAAGTTGGACATTTCATTTGTTAAGAATTTCAGGAGTCCCTATTGTGTAACACTGAGCTTGTGGGAGGCGATGAAACACGAACGGTGACCTTTTAAAAAAGATACCCAACCTCAAGGCACCAAACTAGTTGGATTTTGCTTTGGAAGGAGTACAAACCCTTGGTGTTGGATTTTGCTTTGGAAGGAGTACAAACCCTTGGTGTATCTCTCTTCTGCCTCTACATAACAGTGAGATACGAAGTGACTTGTCACGTGGTTCATGCCAAGGCACGAGGCTCTGGGGTCACAAAATGAAAATGATTTTACTTTGAAAAGGAGCAAAACAGAAGGGGCTTTCAGGTGACAGGAAGTTTCCTATGGTCTAGCACGTGTATTAAATTCTTATTCATAAAGTTCCTTTTAACCGGTAAGAACAAGAGAACTATCCTACCCGCGTAATGTGAAAAAGTAAATACTTTTTGAAAACAGCACAAAACGAAATTTCACACAGGAGGGCTTCTCTGAACCCCTTAGAGAGGTGATTAGCAGGTGCAAAAAAATTGTTTGGCTTACCCACCAGCCGTGTTAGCTCTAATGATCCTTATGCCTCTCTCCATCTCCTTCCTTGCACTTGAGAAGGGCAGTCCTTCGAGGCTCACTCTTCTAGTAAGTTCTCTGCAGCCTCTCACATCTTTCTATTGCCTGGTTTCCTTCTATAGACACTTCATTTCTTCCTTCTCCTTCTAGCAGCCTCTCCTGCTTAGCTAGTTTCTTCCCTTTTGCCTTTACCATCCGCCCACCCTCTCGTCCTGACAGGCCTTCACGGGCCCCCGAGGCTCCTTCTTCATCACACAGGCCCGCCTCATGCTATTCACAGATGCTGTGGTTTTTACGACTGAAGGTCTGGGCCAACCCTGCGTGGACCAAGTCTACAGGCGCCATTTTCCCCCACAGCATTTGCTCACTTCGTGTCTCCGTCACGTTCTGGTAATTCTCGCCACATTTCAAGCTTGTTCTGGTGATCAATGATTAGGACTCACGGAAGGCTCCGAGGATGATTAGCCCTTTTTTAGCCACAGAGTGTTTTTGATTAAGCTACAGGCTGTGTCTACACGTGACCCCGTTGCACACTTAATAAACTACAGTACAGCGTACAGGCAACTTTCGTACGCACCGAGGGACTGAAACCCTGACGTGACTCACTTCCCTGAACTGCTGGCTTCGTGGCGGGGCTCTGGAACTGGACCTCCAGCACCTCCCAGGTATGCCAGGGCCCCGTGCCTCGACATTCTCTTGCCAAATTACTTGCTGCCTTCCTTTTTCTCCCCATTGTCTCCTCCCTGACTGCGGCCCCACTGCCCTCTCGAAGTCATCAATAACTGCCTTCTGGCGAAATCCATTGGCTTCTTCTTGGTCTCCGCACTCCTTGACCTCTGAACCCTCGGCCGCACTCAGCGGGCTGACCGCTTTCCACCGCCCTTCCCTCCCAGGGTTTCCATGACAACACAGTCCCCCAGTCCCCTCTGTCCCGCCCTTCCTCCTCCCTTCACCCTAGAGGCTCATCCCAAACGTGTGAAAGACTAACAGTTGGACTCACGGTCCCATTAACCCTCCCCAGGGTATCTGCTTGTTAACCCCCAGTCATGAATCTCTGACAGAGACCTGTCAGGAGCTATAGGGACATGTTTTGGGACAGGAACGGCAATTTTAACACCCGATAAATCATACCAGGTGACATAAGCAACCTTCCACCCCTACTCTGCCCCCTTCCCAAAAGACATAATCCATCTGTGAGGGACATCCAAGCCTCTGCCTCCAGCTCTGCCCTCCCAGCCACCTTCCTCTGCCGCCGTAACAGCCGCCTACAAGACCAGCCCCCCGGGGACCTACAGCTGGTTACCTGCAGGAAGAGGACATCTGTCATCGCCAGCCCACGGGTCACTGCTCCCTCTCCACCTGCCCTCCTAACCGGGGCCCAGATCTGCTCCCTGCAGTTTCATTTTCTCCGCCACCGCCTTCGCGGGGTGGACGGGGGTCCTCCTCACTTCGCAACCCAGGTGGTCCTTCTGTGGCTAGTCCCCTCCTCTCTGGATTAAGCATCATCGACACCCCCTCGTGGCCTTTCTATACAACTTGACCCTCTAGCAGCCCCCCGCGGCCCACTGGGTGGACTTGAATGGCTACTACCCGATGCCTGGGGGTCTCAAAAGCCGACTCTCGTCTCGCTCCACTCCTTCCTTCTCCCAGCACGCCTCCTCTGCTGCTGACCTACCTAGGCACAAGGCCACGCTCCTGATCTCTCCTGAGCTAAAAACGACCTCTCCCTTATGGGATCCTCGCCTTTTCTCTTCATGGCCCTCCTCCTCCGGTCCTAGCTCCGTAAGGTCTGCTCGCTCTCTCCCTCCTCTGAACGTCTGTGGAATGCACCGTGAAGATCATACGCCGCCCTACGCTGACTCCCTGGGCCTGGTCGCTAGCTGCAGCGCCCGTCCATCTGTTTCCAAGACATTCCTTAAAGGCAGGGATCATCGTGCCCTCTCTCCTCCTAGCTCCCACAGCACCTACCAGAGTGCCGGGCAAGGAAGAACTGCTCAGTTTCTTGGAACGTTCAAGCACTTGACCTTGATGGAAGGCCAAATCAAAGGGGGAAAAAAAAGGAAAGTTGGAAGCAAGGGCATTGGGGTCTGAAATGTCTTACCTCGCACGTTCCATACTGCACCATTACTTGTGACATAAACAGCACATTTCCCAAGGTTTTAATACTCTCTCCTTCCCAGGCCTGGATAGGCTCAGAAAGTATCTGCAACTCCAGCTGTTTTCTCTTTCTTAGATCTTGGCATTGCCCCTTCGGAACCAAAGGAGAACACAATGGAATAGGAATTCCCACGAAACAGACCAAAATCCAGACCATAGTGAGATGAAGCTTTGGACTTTCAGATTTCCACTGCGTCCCTATTCCTCAGCAGGACAGAAAGATCCACGATCCTAACTCTCTAACCAAATGTTTTGTGAGGAAGAGCTACTTTTGCCAAAAGATGAAGATAGTGTGGCAGCAAGAGCCATGCATTTATTTCGTATACGAGCGATCTCATTTACTGTGGCACAGCCCTATACTTTAGGGACTAGCAGGAGATTGAGGCGGGGGGAAACATACTAAGTTAATTTGCATTCCTAAGAGAACTGTGAAAAAGAGATACAACTGAATTTTACACATACAAACTGGAAATACAAGCCAGGAAACAATATGTGGGATATGAATACGTGTGAAGTTATTTCTTAAGAGTATCATTCCAAGTTGAATATGAAAATGAGCATATGGTTAGTTATGTTACTGTTTCCAAATAAATGTCATTGTTTTTGGGGTATGTTTTCTATAAAATCTCTGCTGTCCCTTTCAGCTACGTGGAAACCGGAAGACATCGGTTCACTCTGCACACATTTCTGAGGCATCTATACTGGGGAAATGGTCAGAAAGAAAGAGTATTCGTTCAAAAAGGAATGTTACATTCGCTTTACATAGGACAAAATAAAGGGGACAAAAAGAGTAGTAAATGCCAAGGGTTTCAGTGGGCTGTTCGATTCGGTTGAGTCATGTAACTGTTTTCGACCTGTGACAACAGCAATTTTTAAAAGATTTTTTATTTGTTTATTTGACACAGAGAGAGAGGCAGCAAGAAAGCAAACACAAGCAGGGAGAGTGGGAGAGGGAGAAGCAGGCTTCCCGCTGAGCAGGGAGCCCAATGTGGGGCTGGATCCCAGGACCCCAGGATTGTGACCTGAGCCCCCAAGGCAGACGCTTAAGACTGAGCCCCCCAGGCGCCCCGACAATAGCAATTTTAACCTAATACCTTATTCTGGTTTTCGACTTGCTGTTTACCTGTGGTCACGCCAGGCACTGATCTTTTGACAGCAATAAAAATAAGGCAACAGTGAATGTCGCATCACAAGCTTATAGCAAGAATCCTAACTAACCATGGATCTCAGCCACTTGGAATGCCACGGAAATGTCTACAATAAAGCTCAACTTGGGGTGCCTGGGTGGCACAGTTGGTTAAGCATCCAGCTCTGGGTTTTGGCTCAGGTCATGATCTCGGGGTCGTGAGATCGAGTCCCGCGTCTGGCTTCATGCTCAGTGCGGTCTTGCTTGAGGTTCTCTCTCATCTTCCCTCTGCCCCTCCCGCTTGTGCTCGCTCACTCTCAAACAAATAAAAAGATCTTTAAAAAAATGAAGCTAAACCCAATCAATCGCCCAGTAAACTCTCTCTTCTCCTAAAATGCCACCAAGTGGTTTTACATCAGTGGGTTCAAGGAGACATTAACCATCAGGCTCAAGATGTAAGATTACAGGTAGCTTTGATAGCAATCTCTATAAAGCAGTTGGATCTTAGTAGGTTTTCTCCTTTTAGATTTGATGCAGGATTTCTTTTTCATATGCAAAGAATAAACTCACACCTTTTGGCATAGATAGATGAATCCAGTACCGATGACAAGCTACACAGACACAAGGTGAACGACATGGGGGTAAAGACAAAGAGACAAAAGGAAACCCCCCACCTACACAGCAATGCTTAATGTGGCAGAGACTTCAAATGTGAGCTCTTTATGCCCTCAGCCTGGCAACCTTTCATAGGTAAGCGTGAGTTTTTGGAGGACAAAATTAAATGAAGCAATCACTGCGATACTGTCGCTGAAGCTTATTGTTTCCACTCTACAGACCTTCGCGTGAGGAAAGAAACGTTCCACTCAAGTCACTTTTTTAGGAACAAAGCATACAAAATGGAGAATGAGAACGTGAGCGCATCGCCTACCATGAGCGTTTTGAAGGCTATGATTGCTTTCAGAATATCCTGGTGATCCGGATGCGTGTCCTAGTAAAGGAATATATTGTAAAATCAGTATTAAAGGAGAACAGATCAGCCGTGGTCAGGGGTCAGGGGTGGCAGGAGGGTGTGGCCGCCGGGAGACAGGAAATCTGAGGGGATGATGGGACCGTCCTGTATCTCCATCGCGGCAATGGTAACAGGAATCTACACGCACGATAAAAGCCAAAGGAAGGAAGTCCATTCTACTGGAGGCTAATTTAAATATCACTTGAGCACTTGGCATCTCAGCGCCTCCAATGACCAGGTGACCAAGAAACTGAGACAGCTGATGGCACATCACGGACTTGGCAACGACATCGCCCATGTGGTTCCGGAGACTTTAGATAATAACTAATCAGCAGTCAGGCACCGGGGAGGCATCATCAGGCCGTGTTGTTAACACGTGGTAAGAGATGGGAACCGAGTGGTGGGTAGAGAAAAATCAATCCCATCTCACTTCCTAAAATGCCGTCACTTTCCCTCAGCGGGCGCAACATGGCAGGTGGGAACAAAATGCCAGGTTTCGTACCACTGTGAGATCTATGGTCCGCAATCCCATGGTACTAACGACCCTGGCAAGTGGGCAGGTTCAAGAATGGCTTTGAGGACTGCTCATGAAGGGAAAGGGGAGATTTGGGAGGAGGCTGCAGACCCGCCATGGGGCCAGATGTCTACCCAACCTCTGGGATTCAGCTGGGATAATGGAAGGACAAAATCTGCTGCTCCACCTGCCTTCAGTAAGAAAACACGGAGCTGACAGCCCTAGGTCCGAAGAGAGCATCTCACCGGACGGCGAGCCAGCGCTGGGGCTGCGGGTTGGCTGATGGTAGGAAGCAGAAGGCAGCCAAAGGCAGGTGGAGCAGCAGCAAATGGAGGCAGGCGTGTGGACGGGCTCCCATTCAAGGAAGCCCAAGACAGAGGACCCAGGCAGTGGGCGGGGGGGGGGCACCTGAGGATTCTTCGCCTCAAACTGAGGGTGCGTTAGTACTCCAGCATTGAGCTGTAACAGAAACGGGGGCCACTGGTTTTTGGATTTTTGCGATAAGCAAGGAGGGGCAAACCTCAAACGGTCCGGCAAACTGGTTTAGCTTTTGGAAAGGCATCCAGAGGTCAACACCTTCCCAAGCCCTAACTGAAATTTCATTCCGGCAGGCTTTACTCACTGGCTCCCCACTGCCTCTAGCTTTCCGGCAGGTCAAATAACCTGAGAATGTGGTTTTGCTCAGAGTGCGTGCTTTCAATCCTTACAAATGCTGACAAGACCGGCAGCGTGCAACCTTTCTCTTTAAAGATAATCAAACCCTTTAAAACCTCAAAACCTTCCCCCAGACACAGGAAGAGCAACTAGGGTAAATGCAGCCTCCCTCAGAGAGCCCTCCTCTCCCACCCACACCTCAAACACCCATGCTCGATGGCGTGAGGATGATTCTAGAAGCTATCCCTGTTGCTTGGTTTTTCATGAAAGGATCTGGCCCCTTGCTGAAACAGTATTCCATGATCGGGCCTCACTGCAAATCTTAATATTCAGAAAAGATTATAGCTATGCCACAGCTGTAGCCAATCAGCTCTTAAGTTGATAAACACGAATGTGAGGGAACGTTGATGCTGGTCTACGGATACACAGACAGATAAACTAATACTGGACCCATTTACGAATCTTTAAGGAAATTCCAGAATGTCCCAGCATAATCCAGAGTCAGAAAGCTCAATGATCGAGATATTTATCCCTGTCTATAGTGAAAGTGGTATTTATATTTTCTGGTGTTTTGCTTTGTTTATCTCCCCAGATCAGGTGGTTCATATACCAGAACAGCAGATGATCTTGGTCAATTTTGACTGAACCACCATCTACAGAGGAGGAAAACCTAAGTCAACTTGAGAGAAGCAGTAGCACTGAGGCTGGGAGGGAGAATGATCGGGAACATTTAGTAGTGAAGGACGGGGACCTTTCGGTTGCAAGATGAATAAATTCTGGGGATCTAACATACAGCCCGGTGGTTCTAGTTTATAGTGCTGTATTGTACTTGAAATTCACTGAGAGTATATCTGAAGTGTTCTCATCTAAAAAAAAATTAATGACTCCGTAAGGTGATGGAGGTGCGAATTAACTTGCTCGTGATAATCATCCCATAATCTCTATGTATATTAAGCCATCCCACTGTGCACTTAAAAAACCACATTGTACAACCTAAACATACACAGTTTTTATTTATACCCGAATAAAAGTGGAAAAAAGAAAGAAGTAAAAATAAAAAAACCTTGGGGGGGGTGGGTCGGGGAAAGAATGGATCAAGTAAAATGGGAAACCAAGGCTTTTCCTGAATCCCTCAGTGAGGTTAGTCTGGAGGGAGACTGGCTGCTTCCTTCAGAGCAGAGGCCCATACCTTGCCTTCCCTTACCTCCATGTGCCGTTCCAACTCCTGCAAGAGAGTAACATACTTTTCCAGTCGCATGAATGGTTTGCTGAGGCTGGTTGTTAAAATGAGGATCCCTGGGCTGGATGCACCTTGACTTTCCATGAACTGTTCCAGATCATTACTAGCAAAAGAATGACCATGGTCTCGTTAACCGCTTCGTGTCCCAAGTACAGAATTATCAACCAAACACTATTTTCCTGTGTTTTGCACAATATTAAACCAAAGAGAAATCAGTTTCATTAATCCAAATGTTGTCCGATTCACCTCAACTCCATTCAGTAAACCTTTACTCAGCCCAGCACTGGGGCTCCTGCTCACCCAACAATCATTTACTGACAGCTTCGAAGTAACAGGGATACAGCTGGGGATACAGCCGTGAACAAAACAAAACTCCTGCCCTTAAGGAGTCTGCCCCCACGGACATGGGACATACAGTCCATCAGATGGTCTCAACGTATGGTTTTAGTCACTTCAAACACTCTACTTATTGGCTGGTCAGTTGCCAAGGGCAGCAACTCACCGCACACCCCCTGTCACTGGGCACCCACTTGTAATGTTCAAAATCAAGTTCAAAACTAATCACAAAGTCACTCAGCCTAGGATCTGAACCCAGTGCAACAGGCTATACAGACAGTTCCAGAAGGCGGCAACTTGGTTAAAAGAAAAAGACTATTTGTATGTTACGAACTCTGCCCTGTAAGCCTGCGCTTTTTCTTTCTGCCTTTTTGCACCATCTGGACTGTCTCCTTTACAGCGACGTGATGTCGCCGGGGCTGCAAGATCATTTTAATATTCATTTGTGCAAAATAAAACTAAATAAGGACCCCCCCCCCCCACCGCCTACGGGACGGCATGTTCTGAAACTTCGACTTCTGACTTAGCCCCTTCTGCCTCCTTGCTTGCCCGTGCATATCCCATCAGTCTCAAGTTTATTCCTTTCCATTCGCACTGCCACGGCCTCAGTTCAGACCTTTATCTCCTCCCATCTGATTCACTCCAAGAGTCCAACTGGTCTCCCAGCTCCTCGGCTTTTTTTTTTTTTTTTTTTTGGCTTCCCAGCCGTCCTGCAGACCGCTGCTCTGACCCTGTCACTTTCTGCTCAGGAACCCCCGATTTCCTGCAAACCTGAGCCTGTGCTTTCTAGCCTCCCACAGGTCCCACCCATCTCTCTCCTCACTCTTGTTCACGAACCCTCTACGACAAAATGACTGACTTATTCTCCCTAGAAGACAGCTCAGGCAGGGCAGTGCCCAACCATGGCGTGTTGCAATCAGTGGTGAAATGTGTTCAAAGAAACTTGTCACCAGCAGTAAAACACTGGGGGGGGGGCGTGGGGATAGAGTGGATTGCGTTGCCCCTCTTCATGGACACACTCCCTCCTTGGGCTTTTGTGAGTGGGAGAAGAAGGGATGGGGTTTCAGCTAATGCCCCGACAACCTGGAGCCATGCGGGGTCACGTGTGCCAGAGGGAAAATGGGCTGGGAATCACTGCCTTCACGGAAGCAGGGTCACCTCTGAGTGGTCAAGCCTGAAAAGCCACGCAGGGGGTCGTATCCATTTTTGCCAACTTGCCCCAGAAGCCCCTGGGAGGACGGAGTGCCCTGGACCTGGAGTCATAAAACAGGGCTGGTGACCCTGGATCATGTTAGTTACCTGATGTCAGCTGACTCATCTGTAAAACAGAAATTAAACCTACTTCGCACTAAGATTCTGAAGATTCACCATTGGGGTCTGTTTCACGGTGAGGTTTTCGCGTGCATTTAGTCCTCTTTAATATGTGCAACGGCACTTCAACCCAGGTGTTATCCTCATTTTACAGATGAAAAAGCTGAGACTCAGGAAGAGTGAGTAATCGGAAGTAAATGGCCGAGCTGGGGTTTCTGCCCCGGTCTGAAGTCAAACCCTCCAGTCTTTCCATGACACCACATGCCCCTGTATTAGAAAAGTATTTTGTAAACTTTAAAGTAGTTTGTAAATGCATTTGTATTACTATATTACTGTGCCAAGGCAAATACCTTGCTAAAATCACATCTTTAGAAACTACCATTAAGCTGTGATTTCCAGCTTAATGGAAACTCAATTGATGTTAAATTTCCAACCAGGAGCATAAAGTGCACAAAGAGGTTTAAAAATTCATTGCATATAAAATATAATTAGGAAAATAACTCGAATTTGGAGAGTGCATTTGAGTAGAAATGTAATTTAGAGAAAATCACTTTCCTAATTTCTTTTCAATTTGGTAAACAAGTCTTATTTTTTCTTTCCATGACTAAATAAGTCCCCGTCCTCAATGTTCTCCTCTAATTGATAAAAGCCTCGTGACAATTAAAAGCAAATACTAACATGTACTTGGTTATTACTTTCCATGCAGCATTCTAACTTTTAGGCTTGCTGAATATTATGAAAGAGGGTTTTTTTTTATTTTTCAATTTAACATGAGTTCATGGGCTACTGGGAGGAAATGAACGTTTTACTGTGCAACAAAAGAATAAAACTGTCTTAATAAAGCTGCTGCCCATTACAATAACTAGATCCTGCAAGATGCCATTTTACTAAGCCAAATAAACTTAATCCACAAATTAATGTCATTATACAAAAATGTAAGATTCAAATTTATATTGTACCAAAGAACAAGCTAAATGTGGTTTTTAATTCTATACAGCCTGTTGGAAATGTCAATGGGTTGAGGCTTGTTTTTCAAGCTTCACATTTTCTGTACGAGTGATGTAAGACAAGAGAAGCAGTTGTCAATGTATCGGTGTTGTCTCAGACTCAACAAAACCCTGATCTCACAGAACGCAGGGTGCATGGGGCTCTGGGATGCTCTGGCTTGGGCTGGAAGGCCCCAGAAAACTATCTTTTTTTTTAAATTTTATTTATTTGTCAGAGAGAGAGAGCGAGAGAGCGAGCACAGGCAGACAGAGAGGCAGGCAAAGGCAGAGGGAGAAGCAGGCTCCCTGCCGAGCAAGGAGCCCGATGTGGGACTCGATCCCAGGACGCTGGGATCATGACCTGAGCCGAAGGCAGCCGCTTAACCGACTGAGCCACCCAGGCGTCCCCCCAGAAAACTATCTTACCTTCTGATATCTCTACAGAGCTCATAGCCATATCATATAAGAGTGTTTCTGTGGAACCTCTGCCTAGATTTCTACTCTGAATGATGAGAACAGCTGGAAAAGGATCAGATATTCTTCCCACAACACACACACACCCTCCTGCTCACCCTCCTTTCATGGAAATCACTGGAAAGGGGCAAGTGAGGCCTGAGGAGCTTTTTTACTCATCTAGTCCCTGCTCCCTGGGAAGAGACTTTTTCATTCCCACCACTTTTTATTTGTGATTGGTCTCACTTGCTCCCTTCCCTGATTCCTCAAAGGCACAGACAGAACCCAACCCAGTCTCAGAATGTTCCCTAAGCTCCTCGTCCCCGAAGCAAGTACATAACACAACTCTGGGTTTTTCTCGAAGTCTTCATTGCTGACAACAGGGTAAACAGAGTGACAGCTAACAAGAGGAAAAGGGCACAGTGGTGACACAGTGACGTCTGTCATTGCAATGGAGACAGAAGTGCAGTTCGGACCCGTCTGAGGGCTCACTCTCCCCTCTCTCGCTCTCTCTTTCAATGCGGGTCCCTTTCCCTCATGAAAAGGAGGGGAGCCACACCAAAGCATGGGAGAGAAGTGGGTATTTTTGTAAGGGAGAGCTTATTCCCAGGAAGAAACAAGAGCTACAGTAAGAAGCCTGAAGGGGAGAGAGAGGGGAAATCCCAAAAGACCTCAGCCAGGGGATAACAAAAGACTGGGGCCGTCATTCAAATATATGTAAATATGGGGACACATCAAAGTTGGGGTCTGCTTCTATACCCATATCCAGATAATACGTTACTGCATTTTTAACAAGGTGCCAACACACGCCATGAATTTTAAAGCTGTAGCTCTTGGCCAAATGGCAGGCGCATCGCTGGTATGATACTGCCACCTGCAGGCTGCAGGGGAGAAGTTCAACTGACTGGCCTGCTCTGCCTGGAGTGATTTTCCAGTGTCTAATCACCAACAGATTCAGCCAGGAAAGAACAGAAATCCACTCATGTCCTTGTTTCAGCTGACACCTTCATCAAACACGGGAATCTAGGGGTGCCTGGGGGGCTCAGTCGGTTAAGCGTCGGACTTGGTTTCGGCTCAGGTCATGATCTCAGGGTCATGAGATGGAGCCCCACATTGGGCTTCACGCTCAGCAGCGAGTGCTAAAGTTTCTCTCTCTCTCTCTCTCTCACTCCCTCTGCCCCTCACCCCCACTCACCTTCTCTCTCTCCCTCTCTCTAAAGTAAGTAAATCAATCTTTTTTAAAAACGATAATAAAACAGGACTTCAGACTGAAATTTCTGTAAATTTCATCCGACTATGCCTTGCCTCTACTAGCCAGCATGAATCACAAGACGCCTGTACAGAGTTGAGGTTATATTAGAAGCACATCTGGGGGAAACCCCCAAGCACTTCAATTTAATTTTTACCCCTTACATGCAAATTAAAGATGAGATCAAAATTCAGTTCTATGGGACTCCAATGAGTCTTCCATCATTTCAAGGGATACTGTAAGACTCTCAAAAAACATCACTAACCAAAATGATATGATAATGATATGATAAATGATAAGATAATCTCCCCCCAAAGTCGAGAACCTCTAGATTAACTTGAAATCATAATGTTTGAAGGAATCTGTACTGTTACTTATAAAATTAAATTCCTAATGTGGGTAAATATAGTCAGTGATGTTTCGACACACAGAGTTACAACAGAAACTTCTCTGAACACTACACAAGTCTGCTCCTGGAGGCACACCATTTCTTTCTGGAATTGTTGTTCTCAGATTAAAAGGAAAAGAGGGGGAAATCTCTTTTTATTGTTATTAAGAAATTTGCTTTTATACACACAGGATGTTTACGTATCCTCCACAGGAAGAATGCTTCTGGATCTTTTCTGCTTCTTTACTGAAGATAAGTAGTAAAGTATGAAAAGATTCCTAGAAATGATAAAACCAAATTCAGGACTGTGGTTCCCTGTGGCATGGGAGGGAGGAGCAGGAACTAGGAGAGAGCACACCCCGAGTCTCCAACTGCAGCAGACTTTGTTTCTTACGCTGCCTCGTGGCCACCTGGGTGGACTTGATTTTATCTCTGTTTTTTGTCTGCTGGAAATACCGCATACCTTCCTCCTAAAGAGCAACTAGGAGCCGGAAGTCCATGAATAAAGGTAGAAATAAGGAGTGGTAACAACTACCTTGTGCTAGCTGCTGGGTCCTCTGTACACATTATCTCATTTAATTCCTACACCTGAAGAAGCCAATTCCTGGCCAGTGTGGCTGAGAGGTCGGAGGCTCCCTTCTCTACTCAGCACCCCAAACCCCCACACACACATAGGGGGGAGGCTCAACCCCAGGCAGGCTGAAAACACTGGGGCCCAACACTCTCACCCCCACTCACTTGCTGGGCAGAGCTTCTGTGCTGGGAGAGGCAAGCAGAGAAGACCAGAGGCCAGTGGCACAAAGATTTTGCCCAGGGAGGAAGGCAGCCTATAGGACCAGAGAGTTCTGAAGCTCTCCCCCAGAGGAACTGGTTTTAGTTGAGAGTGTGGGGAGGGACACCTGGCTGGTTCCGTGGGTAGATCATGTGACTCTTGATAGGCGGGGAGGAGGGGAGGGTCATGAGCTTGAGCCCCACATTGGGGGTAGAGCCTATTCTTAAAAAAAAAAAGAAGGAAAAAAAAAAGAAAAAAAATGTAAGGGAAACCCAAGCCTAAAGGCTCTTGCAAGAACAAGGAAGATTTTGGTGGTGAGCAAATGAGAGGTTGCTGGCAGCTCTTCTTAATTAAGAGCAGGAATCTAGGGACGCCTTGGTGGCTCAGTTGGTTGAGCGGCTGCCTTCAGCTCAGGTCATGATCCCAGCGTCCTGGGATCGAGTCCCACATCAGGCTCCTTGCTCGGCAGGGAGCCTGCTTCTCCCTCTGCCTCAGCCTCCCACTCTGTCTGCCTGTGCTCGCTCTCTCTCTCTCTCTGACAAATAAATAAAAATAAAATCTTAAAAAAAAAAAAGCAGGAATCTAAACCCTGGGCCAGTTAGGTCGCGAGAGAGAGACCCAAAGAGACAGCTAAGAAGGGTCAAAACAAACACCAAAGACTGGTCTCAAAAACTACCCCTGCCCAGGGACACCTGAGTGGCTCAGTCATTAAGCGTCTGCCTTCAGCGGATCCTGGGATCGGGCCCCCGCATCGGACTCCCTGCTCATGGGGGAGCCTGCTTCTCCCTCTCCCACTCCCCCTGCTTGTGTTCCTTCTCTCACTGTGTCTCTCTCTGTCAAATAAATAAATAAAATCTTTAAAAAAAAAAACTACTCCTGCCTGAACGTCATTGGGTCAGATGACAGATCATTTATGCCCCCAGGGAATGGTCAGAAACATGAGCGCAATCAGCTGGAAATTAGTGGAGCCGGCAGTGGGAGGATACACGGAACTGGCGCAGACAGCTTAGCAGGAAAATCGGGGAAACATGGGCAAAGAGAACCCTGCTAACAAAACCACTATCCTTCCAGGGTGACTGGGTGCAATGACCAAGGCCGGGCCCTCTGAGGAGTGACATCAGAGGTGCACACGGTGGGTAAAACAGACCTCACTAAAGAGGCCATCAAGTCACTAAACAAACAAGCGAACGACAACAAAAACACACCGCCAAGAGGGGAGAAAGGAATCAGTATCCAGAGTTGCTAAACCTGAAATTACATGAAGAGTCTAGTTTTCAAAAACAACAACAAAAATATGTAACATGCCAAGAAACAGGAGTCTGCGACCCATATACAGGAGATAAGAAGAGACAACAGAAGTTGTCTGCGAGAGTGACAAATGGTCAGATCCAACAAAGACTTCAAAGTAGCCATTATAAATGCATTCTAAGAACAAAAGGAAGGGCGCCTGGGTGGCTCAGTGGGTTAAGCCTCTGCCTTCTGCTCAGGTCATGATCTCAGGGTCCTGGGATCGAGTCCCACATCGGGCTCTCTGCTAGGCGGGGAGCCTGCTTCCCCCTCTCTCTGCCTGCCTCTCTGCCTGCTTGTGATCTCTCTCTCTCAAATAAATAAATAAAATCTTTTAGAAAAAACTAAGAACAAAATGAAACTATGCTTAAAGAATTAATAGAAGCTACAATGACAATGTCTCACCGGAGAGTATTAGTAGAGAAACAAATTACAGGGGAAAAAAAAAGAACCACATGGAAATTCTGGGGTTAAAAAGCACAATAACTGAAATTTTTAAATTTGCTGGAGATGCTCAAGAGTAGGTGTGAACTAGGGGCGCCTGGGTGGCTCAGTGGGTTAAGCCTCTGCCTTCAGCTCAGGTCCTGAACTCATGGTCCTGGGATCGAGCCCCGCATCGGGCTCTCTGCTCAGCAGGGAGCCTGTTTTCTCCTCTCTCTCTGTCTGCCTCTCTGCCTACGTGTGATCTCTGTCAAATTAATAAATAAAATCTTTTAAAAAATGTAGGTGGAAAGAAAACATTCCCCAATAAACAAAAACAGAGAATTCTTTGCTGGAAGACCCACCTTATAAGAAATATGAAAATTAGATGATAAAATCAAGTTAATCCAGATGTAAATTCAAAACCACATAGAAAACAGAGCATCAGCAAAGGTAATCATGCAATTATGAAAGACAGTACAAATACCTATTTCTCCTTTTTGTCTTAACTAATACAAAAACAAATGTATAAAGTAATATTATATACCCATATTATGGGGCCTGTAACATATAGAAATGTGATATATTTCACAACCATAGCACAGTGGAGGTGGGTGGAAAGCTCTATTGGAAGAAAGATATGATATCAGAGAATAACTCAAATCCTCAGGAAGAAATAAAGACAGGGTGCCTGGGTGCCTCAGTGGGTTAAGCTTCTGCCTTCAGCTCAGGTCATGATCTCAGGGACCTAGGATGGAGCCCCCCATCAGGCTCTCTGCTCAGCAGGGAGCCTGCTTCCCCCCCTCTCTGTCTGCCTCTCTGCCTTCTTGTGATCTCTGTCAAATAAATAAATAAAAATCTTAAATAAAAAGAAAGATAAACATATAGTAAATAAGAATGTTAATGGAACAGATGCTCTAAACATATCCTTGTTCTCCTTTTCTCCCTCAGTTTCATTAATACACATAAAATTACATAAAATAATATTTATAGCAACGTTACTGGGTTTGTAGCATAGAGATGTAATACATATAATAGTAGCCCCAAAATGGGAAGAGGATACAAAGCTACTCTAGCAGTAACATTAGTATATCTCACTAGAATTAAGTTAGTGTGAATATAAAGGAGATTCTGATAAGTTAAGATATATATATATATATCTTATATATCTTCCATATATTATACACACACACACACACACACACACACACACACACACACATACACATATACGGAAAGTCTCATTGCAATTGCCAAAAAAAGAATTAAAAAAAATTCATTGAAAGACTTCTGGTTTCAGCTCTAACATGTAAAGAGTTTGGAGGGCATCATTACTATTCTCACAAGAAAAAACACTGAACTATCTGGAAATCAATGACTTTTCTTAGATACATTTCTTAGATGAATTGAGATCACAGGGAAAACCACGCCCCCCCCAAATCTGGAAGGACCAGTAAATATTGAGAATTAAAACAGAGATCCACTTCCTTGAAAGAGAAGCCACTGGAGCCAGTAACTAGTAGCAACACTCAAATGCTAATTTTGATGAATTTTAAGAGTCTAAGTGTGGACTAGCTAGACAGTTAAAAACTCCCAGTGACCCAGTCTTGGGATCCTAATACTTTTGTGGGTTTTGCATCCACAAGCCCACTCAAGTTCTCCTGGTGAAAATCGAAGAAAAATCCCCTTACGTACTTTTCTTACACTTAAAATTTGTTTAGGAGGGTAGATCTCATGCTATTTATATTTTTTGCCACAATAAAAATAAAAGGGAAAGATTGTTCTAAAGTGGAGGAGAGGGGCACCTAGGTGGCTCAGTGGGTTATGAGTCTGACTCTTGATCTCAGCTTGGGTCTTGATCTTGGGGTCATGAGCTAAAGCCCCACACTGGGCTTCATGCCCAGAGTGGAGTCTACTTAAAAGAAAAAAACAGCGGAGGGAGAAATAATACTTCCTCAGACAAACAAAAACTGAGGGAAATTTTCACTAGTAGACCACCTTTGCAAAAATTGTTAAAAGAAGTTCTTCAGAGAAAAGGAAACTTAGATCTACATTAAAAAGGAAGAGTGTCAGAGAATACTACATACAAGTGAAAGAAAACCTTTCTTTTTTCTGAGTCTTAATGGATCTAAGAGATAACTGTTCAAAGTAATAGACAATGTATCAGGTTATTTTACCTTACGGATAAATTAAATGAATGAGAACAATGTTCTAAGAGGTTGGGGGAATTGAGAATACTCTGTTATAAGGTACCTAGGCTACCTATGGAATGAAAGCATTAACGTCAAAGTGCTGTTAGATTAGTTATAAATGGTTATTATAAACTCTAGGGAACCCACTGAAGTTTTTCCAGAAGTATAATATGCTAGGAGAGAAGATAAAATGAAATCATATAAAATATTTAACTAAAACCAGAGAAGTCAGTGAAAGGGGGATAGTAAAGAAACAAAGAACAAGTACAATGAATACAAAACAGTTATAAACATGGTAAACAGGAATCCAACTATATCAATAACCACTTTAAACATAAATGGTCTCGATATGCCAATTAAAAGACAGAGACCGTCAGGGTGGATTAAAAAACAAGACTCAACTGTAGATTGTATGTAGGATATTGATAGAATAAAAGGAAAAGGATGCAAAAGATACATTTAAAAATAGCTGGATTGGCTACATTAATTTCAGAAAAACCTGACATCAGAACAAGGAAAATTATTAGGGATAAAGAGGGAGCATTACGTTCCATGCTCTTGGATTGGAAGAACAAATATTGTGAAAATGTCTATGCTACCTAAAGCAATCTACACGTTTAATGCAATCCCTATCAAAATCCCACCCATTTTTTTCAAAGAAATGGAACAAATAATCCTAAAATTATATGGAACCAGAAAAGACCCCGAATAGCCAAAGGAATGTTGAAAAAGAAAGCCAAAGTTGGTGTCATCACAATTCCGGACTTCACGCTCTGTTACAAAGCTGTCATCATCAAGACAGTATGGTACTGGCACAAAAACAGACACATAGATCAATGGAACAGAATAGAGAGCCCAGAAATAGGCCCTTAACTCCATGGTCAACTAATCTTCAACAAATCTTCAACAAATTTTTAAGTTTTTTTTTTTCACTTTTTTGAAGCAAGAGGGGCAAAGGATGTGTTTTGTGGAAGTTTAATGCCTAAGGAGGATGTTTGTTATAAAGCTAAATATATTTTTAGAAGTTAATTTCTCTTAAGTCAGAGAAAGAAACTATCATATGATCTCCCTGATTTGAGGAAGCTGAGAGGCAACGTGAGGGGTTTGGGGGATAGGAAAGGAATAAATGAAACAAGATGGGATCTGGAGGGAGACAAACTATAAGAGACTCTTAACCTCACAAAACAAACTGAGGGTTGCGGGGGGAGGGGGGTCGGGAGAGGGTGGTGGGGCTATGGACATTGGGGAGGGTATGTGCTATGGTTAGTGCTGTGAAGTGTGTAAACCTGGCGATTCACAGACCTGTACCCCTGGGGCTAATAATACATTATATGTTAATAAAAAATAAATTTTTTTTTTAAAAAAGGAGCAGGGTGGCTCAGTGGGTTGAGGCCTCTGCCTTTGGCTCAGGTCATGATCCCAGGGTCCTGGGATCGAGCCCCACATCAGGCTCTCTGGTCAGTGGGGAGCCTGCTTCTCCCTCTTCCTCTGTCTGCCTCTCTGCCTACTTGTGATCTCTGTCAAATAAATAAATAAAATCTTAAAGAAATAATAAAAAAAGAGGGAGCATTACATAAAGATAAAGGGGCCAATTCTCCGACGAGACAAAACAATCTTTAACGTGAATACACTTAACAACGGAACATCAAAATACATGAGGCAAACATTGACAGAACTGAAAGGAGAAGTAGATAAATCCACTACTGTGGTTAGAGACCTCAACATCCCCCTATCAGTCATCAACAGATCCAGCAGATGGAAAATTAGTAAAGATACAGCTGAACCAGACAGCACTGTCAATCTTGTAATCTAATTTACATTTACAGAATACTTCATCGAACAACAGCAAAATATATATTCTTCTCAAGCTCACGTGGAACATTCACCAAGATAGATCCAATTCTGAGACATAAAACAATTTAACAAATTTGTAAGGCTAGAAATCAACAAAGGGTGCTGGGACATAAGACATATGCAAAAGAATGAAGTTGGACCCCTACCTCATACTGTATGCAAAAATTAACTCAAAAATAGATTAAAGAGCTAAATATAAGTAAGAGATAACAGTGTAAAATTTTTAAATAGCACAAATCCCCATGACCTGGATTAGTAACAGTTTTTTAGCTATAACATCAAAAGCACAAGCAACAGCAGGAAAACAGATATATTGGACATCATCAAAATTAAACGTGAATTAAGACTTTTGTGCTTCAAAGGACACCATCAAAAGAGTGAAAAGACAACTCACAAAGTGGGAGAAAGTTTCTGCAAATCATGTATAAGAGGAATGTAAAGAAGACTATATAGGGGTGCCTGGGTGGCTCAGTGGGTTAAGGCTTCTGCCTTCGGCTCGGGTCGTGATCCCGAGGGTCCTGGGATCGAGCCCCACGTCAGGCTCTCTGCTCAGCGGGGAGCCTGCTTCCCTCCCCTCTCTCTGCCTGCCTCTCTGCCTGCTTATGACCTCTGTCTGTCAAATAATAAATAAATAAATAATCTTTAAAAAAAGACTATATAAAGAAGTATTGCAACTCAACAATGAAAAGATGAAAATCCCAACTAAACAATGGACAAAAGATTTAAACACATATTTTCAAAGAAGATTATTATAATAGCCAACAAGCACATGCAACCGTGTTCAACATCATTAGCCACTGGAAAGAAGGAGAGTGACTGTTACTGCCTATAAGGTTGCTTGGGGGAGATGAAAATGTTTTGAAACTAGATGGTGGTGATGGTTGCCCAACCCGGCCAATATATTAACCGCCACTCAATTATACACTTTAAAATGGGTGACTTTATGGGCCGCCTGGGTGGCTGAGTCAGCTCTTAATTTTGGCTGAGGTCATGATCTCAGGGTCCTGGGACTGAGTCCCAAGTGGGGCTCTACACTCAGCGGGGAGTCTGCTTTAGGATTTCTCTCCCTTTCCCTCTGCCCCTCTCCCCAGCTCATGTGTGCGCCCATGTGCTCTCACCCTCTCTTTAAAGTAGATAAATAAATCTTTAAAAATGGTGAATTTATGGTATGTAGATAATTTCTCAACAATAAAACAAATAATCCAATTTTAAAATAGGGGAAGGAGCCAAACAGACATTTCCCCAATGAAGATGTACAAATGGCCAATAAGCCCATGAAAAACACTTACCAGCATTATTCATTAGGGAATTGCAAATCAAATCACAATGAGAGATCACTTTACACCCATAAGGATAGCTATAATCAAATGGACTGGTAATAACAAATGGTGGGGATGTGGAGAAAATGGGGCCCTCGTACGCTGGTGGTGGGAACACCACCTGGTGCAGCCATTTTGGAAAACAGTCTTGACAGTCGCTCTGAAGGTGAAAACAGAAGCGTTATCCTATGACCTTGCCATGTCACTCCTAGGAATCTACCCAAGCAAAATGAAAACATATGTCCACACAGAGCAACGGATTATTTACAGTTTGTATGTCTGCAAACTGGTGAATGGAAGAATATGCAGTATTTAAATAATGGAATCTTCTGTGGTGATTTAAAAAAAAAATGAGGTACTAGGAGCGCCTGGGTGGCTCAGTTGGTTAAGTCTGCCTTTTGCTCAGGTCATGATCCCACGGTCCTGGGATCAAGCCCCGCATCGGGCTCCCTGCTCAGTGCGGCTTCTGTCTTCCTCTGCACCCCCACCCCGTGCGTGCGTTCTCTCTCACTCTCTCTCTCTCTCTCATATAAATAAAAATTTTTAAAAAATAAAAAATGAGGTACTAGTAAGTGCTACAACATGGATGCAGCTTGGAAACATGACAAGTGAAGAGAGCCAAACACAAAAGGCCCCAATGCTGCGTGATTCCCCTTAAATGAAATGTCAGGAAGGAGCAAAGCCAGAGCGACGTAAAGGACTTCAGTGGTTGCCTTGGCCTGGCAACGGAGGGTGCCTGCTAATGAGCACGGGTTTGTTTGGGGAGTGAGGAAAAGGTTCTCCAATTGATTGTGGTGATGGACGCACAACTCTGAATATACTCAAAATAATTCACACGTGCGCCTCAAACGGGTGAATTGCGCGGTATGCGGAGTAGAATTCAATAAGGCTGGTAGATAAAAAAGGAAATGGTGATGCTTTCTTTCGCCTCTTTGGTAATGTTTTCTTTCCTAAGCTGGGTGGTGTGTGTTCATGGGTGTTTATTTTAGTAATTCTTTAAATTTGCATTTAAATTATGCTTTGCAGGTAAAACAGAGATCTTAATAAAAATACCGTTTTTAGAAGACTGACAGACCCGGATGCTAATTCTGGCTCAACCACTTAAGAGCTATGAGCTCTCTGGCAGACTAGCGGGCCTTCCAATGTCTTATCTGTAAAGTAGGGTCGGTGGTAACAGTAATTCCCTCACAGCCTCTTAGGTCACGTGCCTGGAACGCTGTCAGTGCTATTACTAGCCAATATTAGCTCTAAGGAGTTGAGCCACTTGCCTAAGTAACTCAGAACCATGGCCTCTCTTTCTTTAAACTCCAACTTCCGTATTTGGTATTCCACAAAAATTCATGACTTCGATCAGGGGAATAAAATGGACCTTCAAGTGGGACCCACCGAATTCTACCTTTAAAATGTCCTTACTTAATGGTTCTATAAAGTCAATAAAACTCCTTTTTTTAAGATTTGTTTATTTATTTGAGGGAGAGAAAACGTGCATGAGCAAGGGGGTGGGGCAGAGGGAGAAGCAGACTCCCCGCTGAGCAGGGAGCCCGATGCGGGGCTCGATCCCAGGACCCTGGGATCATGACCTGAGCCGAAGGCAGATGCTCGAACAACTGAGCCACCCAGGGGCCCAAGTCAATAAAGCTCCTAACAAACCAAGACAAAACCAAAATTTCCACCACTTCTGAGGGTTTGTGTCAACCAGTGTTCCAGTCTGGCTCTGGGGTTCAAGTCTGAGCCAGATGAAGAGAAGGATACTCTTTCTGGTCGTGAGCAGCCTCCAGAAGCTGGGTCTGTTCTGAGTCTCGTCTCCAGGTTACATCCGAAGAGATCCTGTGAGCAGTTGTTGCTGTTGTCTCCCTCCCTCACCCACCAGATTTCTAGCACATGATTTCAAAGTTCAAACTGCATCTTGGGGGGCGCCTGGGTGGCTCAGTGGGTTAAGCATCTGCCTTCGGCTCAGGTCATGGTCCCAGGGTCCCGGGATCGGGCCCCACATCGGGCTCTCAGCTCCGCAGGGAGGCTGCTTCCCTCTCTCTCTCTGCCTGTCTCTCTGCCTACTTGTGATCTCTGTCTGTCAAATAAATAAATAAAATCTTTAAAAAAAAAAACCCACCAAAATGATTTAAAAAAAACTGCATCTTGAAGCCTATCACCTGGGGTTCTGGCCCAGATGAATGCATCAGTGAATGCGTCAGGGATGGGCAACCAGGCGGTAACGAAGGGTAGGAGAGATATGGAGCTGTCTTGGGCCCTTGCAAGGACTCTTAAAGGAGATACCGCTTTGTTGTTCCCCATGAATCGGAAACAATTCCCATGCACAGTTATTATCACAGCCCATTGCTTAAAGTGCTTGCCAGACAGTTCACACGGCTAGTTTCCTTCCACCTTTCCATGTTCATGAGTATCTGCCTTTGAGCCACAGCACTGCTGGAAACTTCCCCCACCAGCCAAAGGGAAAGTGACAAAGAGATGAACCCAGGCACTCTAGCTATCTGCCAGCAACTCAGACAAACCATTTGCTGGGGCAGGGGAAGGCTAAAACACTGAATGTAAACAGAATTAGGCTTCCGGAAAGCCTTCCTTGATCCTTCCCTCACCCCACACGAAGCTGCTACCACACTGCAAAGTCTCGTGGCATCTTCTTAATTACCCTTTTGTAAAACCACATGTTTATGACATTTAATTTCATGTCCGTATCTCTCTCAAGCTTCTGTGCTCCAGGAGGGGAGGGACTGCCTCTTCCTTATGAACTACTGTAGCCCCATCAGCTAGTACATGACCCTGCACATAGTAAATGCTCAGTAAACTACCTGTTGAGCTGATAAGCAATCCGTGTAACGACGAATTAATTCCTGCAGTGATGAAGGGGGATGATCGGAAGTTCCACTGGAGACCTTGGATTGCCAAACGAAGCTGTCCTAGGAAAGGATAGCACTGCGGAACCACTTCTTTGGGGAAATGGTAACAACTTACCTGTGCTGTGTAAGCACATTGACAGCTGACGGATGATTTGCACAGTAAGCCAGGTACATAGATTTAAAATGAGGCATGAGGTTCAATAGACAACCTCCGACTCTGTGTTGGTTTTCTGGAAACCTGCAGGTAAAACAGATGAAAACCCAGAATGTAAAATAAGAAACAGGGGATAAAGGAAGAGGCTTCCAGTCGAACCTGGCAACATCCAAACCTTTTGAATTCTTTTGCCAAAGTGGAGAGAGAAACTATATTATAACACTTTGCCATGGAATGCAAGTTCCTGACCACTACTTTATTATTATTTTTTTTTTTTGATGGGGTACTGGACCACCACTCCAAACTCGAGCCACCAAACGTGGTGGCCATACACAGAGGCCAGATACTTACTTGAAAGGACCAGATAGCGTTTTTTAAAGATATTTGTTCAAACTACAATATTCAAAATTTTAGCCAGGCACACATACACGCACACACACACAAAATACTCTTGGCTAATTTATATGAAGTTCAAGTACAGATAAAAGTAATCAAACCCCAAACTGACACACCACAAAGGAGTATTATGTAGTCTCGGTGGCTTGGGGATTGCCAGGCAGGATGGCTTCATGACTTTAATCTTTTTAAGTTACAAGCCACCTGTTTTCATTTGTAGACAAATCAGAGAAGTTCAAGAAAGAAAAATTACTCAGCATTCCACCATTCAGAGATAGCTATTAGGATAATTCTGGCATATTCCTTGGTCTTCCTTCTACATGCTTCTCTATAAAATGGAAAACAAAGATTACAAATCTAGTTTGTAATCGGTTCTTCTCACGTAGTGACTTATCTTTCCACATCAATAAGCTGGATCCCTAACAGCATCTAGGATGGCTCCTCAGGCCTTAACCATCTTTCTTCCTGGATAACCACCTGTGTCCCAGAAAGCTCGAGAAACAGGCAATCATCCAGATTTCCCTGGAGACGATGAAAGTTGCCAACTTCTCTGAGATACAGTGCTTGGAAAACTCATCTTGCTACGGAACTATATGGCCTGACGATCACTGCAGTCCATCCTGCAGTATGGAGCTGAATACCTTAACCACCAAGCTGGCCATCCGACGTGTACTGTGGTTCTCATCAAGATATACTTTCCTTCCCCCACTTTGTGTGTATTTCAACTGTTAACAAGCTACCAGGTGTGACTGAAAGAGAAAAAGCAGCTCATGCAACTGAATGAATCACCTGACTAACTTTCCCACGTAATTGGCAATGTACAAAAGAAGATATCGAATCAATGTCGCAGGCATCATCCCCGGTCGATGGAGACCTGATTTGTCTCTCACACTGACCAGGAGCAGTAAACCGATAATGATTTTTAAATAAAGTCAGAAATGGTTTACTGCTTGCAGAGCCCTGATATACAACCAGGGGTTTGGCTCTCCCTAGTGCCTTTTCTCGGTACTGGGACAGTTTATCAACGCTGTAACAAGTGAGTAGATAAAAAGTATCCCTATCAAAGACAGCAGCCAGCAGGAAAAGAAAACACACCAAAGAAACGGTGTTGCTAGCCATCCTAAGGGCAATGGGCAACACTTACTTGGAACATTCTTCCAAGGCTTGACAGAGCGTCTGTTGAAACAAGCATATTTCCTCGAAGTTCCCCAATAAAGATGTAAACTCCACAGTACTCAGACTGAAAAAAAAAATACACAGTTTCAGTGGATAGAACTTCAGGAGGATTCCCGTTACCCATCACTATTCTGGTGAGCTGATAACTTGCTAAAAAATTGACCAATGGCACGAGGGAAGCAATCCCTAGATTTTAACTTTTGCTTTTTAATTTACACCAGCTCTGTGGTCTTAAACAACATTTAAAAGCATCTTTCCTTGATTTCCTTTTTCTACAATAAGAATAATGATCTAAAGCAAACAAGTGTTTATTAAAGACATTTAGGTGTTTTACAAGCGACGAGTAGACGAGTAACAAATGTGTAATATCTAAGTACCTCAACAGGCAAAATCCATCACGGCTGGGGATAAATGTAAACATTTGGAGTATTCTCTTCTAGAGGAACCGGGAGAATAATTGAAAGATATTATATATGCTCATAGACGGCACAGGGGAAAACCACAGAATCCAGTTTCTCCCGATTTAAAATGGTCATAAATCAACAAAAGGAAATCTTTACCAGAAGAAGTAGGGAAGAAAATCGTACTGGTTTGTTTGTTTGTGGAAGGGAATGGAGTAAATAAAGGCCAGCTGAAAAAACCACGGTTTTACGATGAATTTTCTCCATTCTTCCCCTCCCAAATGGTAGGTGATAACACACGCCAACACCACTCACCCAGCACTTAACACCCCTGCAGGCACTTCCCAAATAACTCAGTTGAACCTGACAACAAGGTCATGAGGTAGGTGCTGTTGTCTCCCATCTTACTGGTAAGGAGACCTGGGCACAGAGGGGTTAAGCAAATCACCCAAGGTCACAAAGCCTGGGAAGGGTGAAGCCAGGATTTGAACCACAACATTCTAGCTCCAGAGTCCATGCTCTCACACACTTTTCCTGAAGATCTCAAAGGCCAGCGGCGGCCACGTGTTCTTTCTTCTTCATATAATAATACAAGGGGAGTGTTTCCAAGAGAGTAATTTTTGTTGACAAAGCAAAGGAAGCCCCACACGAACATTACCAGTAAACCCTCGAGCACCAGAAGTGCCCAGTTCCTCTGCCATCGTGCCCTTCGGAACCACAAGCTGGGAAACCCCCAGCGTGGGGGACAAAAGTGAAACCTTCAGCCAGCCAGCTTCCCTGACTTCCCTCTCTCGTGGCCCCAAGAAGCTGACGGGCGGGCCGACTTGAACCTGATCGGGGAGGGGGCTTTCTTGGCCTGCCCAGGATCAGACGGTGAACAGTCTGGTTTGCTCCAGTCACTCTGGGGTCCGCCAGACAGCCCGGTGGAAAGTGACCCTGACTGCGTTCTGAACGTATGTGGCATCAGGGAAGCTCTGAGTCAGGCTCCTCGCCTCCTTCATTTGAAATCTTACCATCTCTCCTCCCAGGGCCACCGCCTCGGTTTCCTGTCTCTGCCTGTCACCTCCACAAAATGGAAGGCCCGTTTCAGTCGGTGGCAGTCTGGGTCGAGTCTGGCCACTGACTGGCTGTGTGGCGGGTATGGCCGGCGGTAAACCTCTCTGGACTTCACTTTTCTCATTTGTTCAACGGGGACTAGACCCAGTGATTCACTGGGGTTCCTTCCACTCAGCTCTAAGAAGTATGATTCACAGGGTTCGCTTCGCGTTTTACATAATAATAACAAAAGACACTTTGTTGTTGATCGCATTTGGACTCACAAAACTCACAAAACTCGCGAATACAAAATCCTTTCATACTGAAGCGAGATTCCCACGGCGCCATGGGAAATAACCAACTGGGAAATTGAGCAAGACCTTCTGCCTTAGCAAACATGATTTGGCAAAAAAGAGGGGGGGGGTGGAGAATCGCAAAATATGTTAAACTTATTTAAGCCTGAAGTCCAAGAGTTGAGGCAGCTATTCAGCAAAAGTAAACTCTTCCTGAGGGAAAAGGGGAGGCTTTTGTCCTCTAGTATGTGCACCCGCGGCTCAATTTTCTATTCGCCTTCTAGATTATAATCCCTAGTAAAGTGTAATCAATTAAAATAAAAACGCAGGGGCGCCTGGATGGCTCAGTGGATTAAGCCGCTGCCTTCGGCTCAGGTCATGATCTCAGGGGTCCTGGGATCGAGTCCCGCATCGGGCTCTCTGCTCAGCAGGGAGCCTGCTTCCCTCTCTCTCTCTGCCTGCTTGTGATCTCTCTCTCTCTCTCTCTCTCTCTCTGTCAAATAAATAAATAAATAAAATCTTTAAAAAAAATAAAATAAATAAAATAAAATAAAATAAAATAAAATAAAAACGCAAACAAATGCCATTAGCCAACAGTTATTAAACAGGCCACGCCTACAAACACACACACACACACACACACACACACACACTGGTCCATATTTTTTTTTCATGAAAACAAAAAAGTTTTCAATTCAAACCTCAGTCACTTCTAAGACCTGAATAAAGTTTGAGTATTTTATTTAAAACAAGACAAAACACGTGAACAGCTCTTATCATTCTCTCCGGCCTGGGTGAAATGCGAGCTCGAGTTCTAAGTGCCCTTGCGAACATTCACAAAATGCCACACTCTTTCCACTCTCAGACCGTAGGAAAGAGTTTCTGCCCAGGCACGCAAAGGTCAGGGGGAGCACAAAACTTTCCAGTTTACACGCTTTTCTGCATAAAAACACCAGCAGGTCCCGTTTGTGCAAGGTAAAACTGCACACATCGCTTTAAAATGTACGGGATGACAACTGTCAGACAGAAATGCAGACGTGCTCGTTCCTTCCACGGCCAAAGACAGAAAGCCAAGCTCTCCAGCAGTAACCTCTTGTGTAATTTCCATTGCCTTGACCATGTTCTTGGCAACCTGTGATCTGTGGAAATTCTTCTAAAGGGCAAAATCAATTATTCAGTGACAGAGCAATGACTCTAGCTGCTGACGTTTATCTAGCTTTATTTAGCAAGGGGCTGAAAATGTAAATCTTACTTGTTATTGGACTGCAGGGGTCTTAAGTAAGTGACAAGCAGAGACTGAAGTTCTTTAGCATAATCCTTTTCAGTGTCCAAAATGTTCTGTAACACCTGTAGAGAAACAAAGGTCAAGGTCAAGATCTTGTATTCATCGGGAGAGCCGGAGGGAAGATAGAGCTTTAGATGTTTCAACCAAATTACTAGGCTAGCACCCCAGTAGGTAAAAAGCACAAAATCTGAATGCAAACTAATAACAAACTTCCTTCCAGCAAATGAATAATTGCATGACTACTGGTTGCATAATTCCTATGAATATAGTTTCTCACAGTTACTCATAACTGGAAGGACCTGGCCATTTACACAGCACTGCTGGGAATGCTTTCATGGGCTTTAAATCATTTATCCTCAGGGAAAGGTCTCAGCTAACAAAGCAAAGGATCATGTTCCCATTTTACGGATGAGACATTGAGACCAGCTACCTTAAGACATAAAGATTCGATGTCAGGGTAATAACAGGTCCAATACCACAAAAGATTTTTCTTTAAGTTATGTTTCGATAAGAGCTTTAGGGGACAGACCCCGAGGCCACAGTGAATCGTTACACAGAGTTAGAACTGGCCTTTTAGGAAAGGTAAAAAGTGGCAGTATGAACAATTCAAAGAGAAGAGGAAGCTGAAGTGGGAGGAATTTAATTTTTTTTAAGATCTTATTTATTTATTTGACAGAGATCACAAGTAGGCAGAGAGGCAGGTGGGGGTGGGGGGGGAAAGCAGGCTCACCGCTGAGCAAAGAGCCCAATGTGGGGCTCGATCCCAGGAGCCTCGGATCATGACCCGAACCGAAAGCAGAGGCCTTAACCCCACTGAGCCACCCAGGCCCCCCAGGAGGGAGAATAGTGGAATAATGCCTACTGGTATTCTGAAAAATAACCAAATTAAATTCCTCTAGGCAAAACCACCAACGTACAGAATGCAATGTCTCTTGCCCCACCAGTCTTAGGGGCCTGCCCCATTCCCCAGCCTCTTCTGGAAGTAGCTACAACCTAGATTTCAAGCTCCTAGAGCTCGCCAAGCTAACATTTCAGTGTATTTTCTCTCCTAGCTCCTCATTCATTCGGCAGAAACGTGCTGCAGGCCCACTCCATGCCCAATGGCATGCGGCCTGCGGGGAGTTTCCAGTCTGTTTGCAGAGGGGGCGTTAAATAGAGGACCACAGGACAGTGTGAAGCATTCTCGGCTGCAAGGAGCCCCTCAGGCAACCAGGGTTCCAGAAAGACTCACAGGACAATGCATGATGGTCCGCTTTGGGAAAGGTGGAGTGGACAAAGCGAGCGGAGGCCTTGGTCACTGTGGGCTTTGGGGGGAACCACCAGACTTGGGGGGGGGTCATCCAGGCTCTGCTACTGATGGACAGGTGGCCACAGTCTGAAGGCTTCACTCGCCTCACCTCAGATTGTGACATTTCACCTACCTCAGGGCCCATTGTGAAGAGGGACTGAAACACTGGACAGGTAGGTGTTGAGTGAGCGGGAAACAGGCCCACCCACCGAAGGGGTTAAAAAAGGTTTCTCCAGGGTGGCGCTGACACTTCAAACCAGACAACTCTTGGCTGTGAGGGCCGCCCTGTGCATTATGGGACATTAAGTAGTGTCCGTGACCCACGGCCTGCCAGCTGCACCCACCCCCCACCCCACAGGGCAACCGAACATGCTTCCAGACACTGCCGAATGCCACCTGAAGGACGGTATCGCCCCAGTTGAGAATCCCTGGTTTAGAGGCCACAGGCCACAGCGTGGCTTCAAAAGCAAAGGCTTAAGTCATACCCACTCCTCCCCACTCATGTCTCCTTTCAGTTCCTCCATTCCTCAAAAACTACTCTCAAAAGGCGAAAATATCAATAAATCCCGGGGCCTGCAGGCATTGATGCTCTCTGAAACTAATCCAGTGAAGGAACAGAAATGATCCCCCCTTGGGGGTATAGCTCAGGGGTAGAGCATTTGACTGCAGAAATGATCCCCCCACAGAAAGCTGAAGCACCGCAAAGGAAATGGGCAACTGTCTTGAGATGAACAAAAAAGAAAACACAACATTAAAAACTCATGGGGGACGCCTGGGTGGCTCAGTTGTTAAGAGTCTGCCTTCAGCTCAGGTCATGATCCCAGGGTCCTGGGATCGAGTCCCGCATCGGGCTCCCTGCTCAACAGGGAAGCCTGCTTCTCCCTCTCCCACTTCCCCTGCTTGTGCACGCTCTCTCTTTCTCTCTGACAAGTAAATAAATAAAGTCTTGAAAAATTTTTTTAAATTAAAAAATTAAAAAAATCCTGGGATGCAATCAAAGCAGGCAAACATACAGCTGTAAATGTCCCTATCAAAAAAGAAAAAAGAGGACTTCCGGTCTCTGGTCGAGCCCTTAAGCAGCGTGGCGGTCATTACTCCATCCTAACAGTAAGTCGATAGCTGAACTAACTGGAAAAAGACACCCGCCTGACTTTCCTTATATCTGTCAGGGAATTGAGGCCATGGGGGGGAAATGCTACCCCCACCAGCGGAGAGACAGGCAGGCAGATACAGAAAATCAAACCTTGCTGGAGCAGAAACCCACGAGCAGAGGCCTCCACGGAGATCAGGAGCAGGGCAGGAAAACCTGAGCTGTAACTGAATTACTGGGGGCACAGTGTGGACGAGTCTGAGAGTTCAAACTCCCGGGGGGCGCAGTCACAGGGCAGCACACCCACCTTTTGTGGTACCTCCGGCAGCTCTCCCAGGCTGTCACAATGAAGAGAGGAGGAAAATTTCCCTCCTGCTTCAGAAGCAGGACAGGAAAGGAAGCCATTTTGAAATACACCAGAGGATTCTGTCCATCCTAACAAGGTCTGCCCTCAAGAGAGAAATTATTTTACCAGAGCCTAACCTATCAGGTTTTTACCAGGGTCTAACCTAGCTAGGGGAAGGGAAATACCCTATTTCAGCTCCCTCTAGCCTTCCTGTCCTCCCTGAAGGAGGAAAATGACCTGAGAAGCACTGGTGAAGTTCACAATCGAGAGACATAAACTCACCAAAAGACGGAGACCTAATTGTTGGACTTCAGAATCCCTCCCCTGTCCCCACACCTCACCACCATATTACTAAAGGCCTCCTTACTGCAGTTCCTTTTACTCAGTATGTCATGTATGGCCTCCAAGAAAAAGTTACAAGGCATACTAAAAGGCAAAAAACACAGTCTGAAGAGACAGAGAGAACACCGAAACCACAGTCAAGTATGGCACGAATGCAGGAATTATCAGACTAGGATTTTAATAGGACTATGAGTGATATGCTAAGAGCTCTGATGAAAGCAGACAACATACAAGAACGGATGGGTATTGTAAGCAGAAAGACAGAAATACTTAGAATGAAAATGAAATGGTAGCAATCCAAAACACTGTAACAGAAATGAGCTTATGGGTATGTCAATAGAAGATTTTGAAGCTGAAAAGCAAGCAGAAAGAAAAGACTTTACAGAATACCTACGAACCATGGGATAACACATGTTTAAAGAGAATATCAGAAGGAGAAGAAGGTTGGGCCACCTGGGTGGCTCAGTGGGTTAAGCTTCTGCCTTCGGCTCAGGTCATGATCTCAGGGTCTTGGGATCGAGCCCCACATCAGGCTCTCTGCTCAGCAGGGAGCCTGCTTCCTCCTCTCTCTTTCTGTCTGCCTCTCTGCCTACTTGTGATCTCTCTCTGTCAAATAAATAAATAAGATCTTTTAAAAAAAAGGGTTCCATGAGCAGACCGGGACCCCCAGAAAACGTGCAAATAAAATCCAACCCTTATTTGAGAAGCAGAGAAAGAAAAGTCAGGTAAGCTTTTGGTTTTTATATTGCTTGCATCCTCTTGCCCTCAAATAAACAAATTCCTTTTTTAGTTCCTCACTTGAAAAAAAAAAGGAATTATATCCAATGTATCCCCAGAAACCATTCAGAGAAGAGGGGAGTGGAGTGAAATATTTAAAGGGTTGAGAAAATAAATCCCACCAACCTGGAATTCTGTACCCTGAGAAATTTTCCTTCAAAACACAAAGAAAAAGAAAGACTTTCTCAGACATACAAAAATTGAGGGAATTTAGTGCCAGTAGACCTGCCTTGCAGGACATGTTTCAAAAAAGGTCCTTCAGAGAGCAGGAAAATGCTATAGGCCAGAGACCCAGATCTACATAAGGAAAGAAAGTATGAGAGAAGGAATAAATGAAGATAAAATAAAAACTCTAATTTTTATATTCTTAATTGATGTAACAGGTAACAGTTCGTTCAAAAAAATAACAGAAAGAATGTATCTGGGGCACCTGGATGGCTCAGTCATTAAGCATCTGCCTTCAGCTCAGGTTATGATCCCAGGGTCCTGGGATCGAGCCCCTCATCAGGAAGCCTGCTTCTCCCTCTCCCACTCCCCCTTCTGTGTTCCCTCTCCCGCTGTCTCTCTCTGTCAAATAAATAAATAAAATCTTTTTAAAAAACCACAATGTAGGGACGCCTGGGTGGCTCAGTTAGTTAAGCGGCTGCCTTCGGCTCAGGTCATGATCCCAGCGTCCTGGGATCGAGTCCCACATCGGGCTCCTTGCTCGGCGGGGAGCCTGCTTCTCCCTCTGCCTCTGCCTGCCACTCTGTCTGCTTGTGCTCGCTCGCTCTCTCTCCCTCTCTCTCTGACAAATAAATAAATTTAAAAAAACACAATGTATTCAATTATATATATACATATATATAATTAAGATAAGTATGTATATATATATATATATATGCTTATAAAAAAGCATATCTATACGCTTTAAAAAAGCATATATAGGGACGCCTGGGTGGTTCAGTTGGTTGGGAGACTGCTTTCGCTCAGGTCATGATCCTAGAGACTCAGGATAGAGTCCAGCATTGGGCTCCCTGCTGGGCGGAGACTCTGCTTCTCCCTCTGACCCTCCCCACCTCGAGCTGTCTCTCTCATTCTCTCTCTCAAATAAATAAAATCTTAAAAAAGCATATAGATAGATAGATAGATATGCTTATAGATAGGCATATATATAATGATTATGTATAAATGAAATGAATGACAGCAAGGATATGAGGGATGGGAGGGAGGAATTAGGAGTACTCTGTTATTATAAGGTACTCATGCTACCTGTAAAGCAGTATAGTGCTCCTTTTGCACTAGTTCTAAATATACATTGCAAACTCTAGGTCAACCTCTCAAAGTAAAAAGAAAATTCTAGAAAGATACAAAGCTACCAAAACTGACTCACAAAAGAAACAGAAAGTCTCAACAATATAACAAGACATTGAATAAGCATTCAAAACAATTCCCCTAAGTTAAAGCCCAGGATGAGAAGACCTTACTGGTTGATTCTACCCAAAGTTGAAAGAATTCATACCAGTCCTTCACAAACTCTTAAAATCCTGGAAAAGAACAGAGCAGAGGGTACACCTCCCAATTCCAAAACATATCACAAAGCTACAGTAACCAGACAGTTTAGTACTGGTATAGGATAGATGTATCAGTAGTGTAGAATTGAGAGTCTAGAAATGAACCCACAGTCAACTGATTTTTGACAAGTATACCAAGAACTTTCAATAGGGAAAGAACTGTCTTTTCAACAAATGGTGCGAGGACGACTGGGTGTCTACATGCAAAAGAATTTGTACTCCAACTCTATAACATATACAAAAATTAATTCAACATGGACTCAAGAGTTAAAACAACCGAACCCTTAGAAGAGAACCAAAGAGGAAATCTTCACGACAATGGATTTGACACCAAGCAACAAAAGAAAAAACAAGCACAAGCAACAAGAGAAAAAATAAGCTGGAATTTATAAAAATTTAAAACTTTGTGTGTCAAAGGAGATTATCAAGAAAGTGAAAAGACAAGCCACAGATTGGGAGAAATACTTACAAGTCATATATCTGGCAAGGGTCTAGTATCCAGAATATATAAAGAACTCTAAAAATTCTACAGTAAAAATAATTACTTGAAAGTTGGCTAAGAATTTGAATAGCCATAGAGTTTCACCATATGACCCAGCAGTTTAATTCCTAGAGAAATGAAAACATACGTCCACATAAAAACCTGCACATGAATCTTCACAGAGCATTATTAATAACCACCAAAAAGTAGATACAATCCAAAGGTCCACCAACTGATGAATGGATAGACACAACCTAGTACATCTATACAATAGAATCTTAGCCATAAAAAAGAAAGAAGTACTGGTACATTCTATAACATGAACAAACGAAAATAACATGCTAACTGAAAGAAACCAGACACAGAGGAAAAATTATGTATGATTCAGTTTACATGACATGTCCACAATTGGCAGAATCCATAGAAACAGAAAGTAGATTAGTGGCTGTCAAGGCCTGGAGGAAGTGATTGCTAATGGGTACAGGGTTTCTTCTTTTTTAAAAATTTTATTTAAATTCAATTTAGTTAGCATATATTGTATTATTAGCTTTAGAGACAGACTTTAGTGATTCATCAGTTGCCTATAACACCCAGTGCTCATTCCATCAAGTGTCCTCCTTAACACCCATCGCCCAGTTACCCCATCCTCCCACCCACCTCCCTTCCCGCAACCCTATTTGTTTCCTAGAGTTAAGAGTCTCTTATGGTTTGTCTCCCTCTCTAATTTTGTCTTATTTTATTTTTCCCTCCCTTACCCTATGTTCACCTGTTTTGTTTCTTAAGTTCCACATATGAGTGAAATCATATGGTATTTGTCTTTCTCTCGCTGACTTATTTTGCTTAGCATAATACACTCTAGTTCCATCAGAGTCATTGCGAATGGCAAGATTTCATTCTTTTAGATGGCTGAGTAGTATTCCATTGGAGGTATGATATATATTCTATATATGGGAATATATATAATATTATACATAATGTATATAATATTATGTATACATAATACATATGATATCACCTCTTCTTTGTCCATCCATCTGTTGATGGACATCTGAGCTCTTTCCATAGGTTGGCTATGGTGAACATTGCTGCTATGGGTACAGGGTTTCTTATCGAGGTGATCAGGTGATGAAAATATTTTAAATGCCTACTTGTGATCTCCATCTGTCAAATAAATAAATAAAAACTTTTTTAAAAGGGTGGGGGGCACCTGGGTGGCTCAGTGGGTTAAAGCCTCTGCCTTCGGCTCAGGTCATGGTCCCAGGGTCCTGGGATCGAGCCCCTCATCGGGCTCTCTGCTCAGCAGGGAGCCTGCTTCCTCCTCTCTGCCTGCCTCTCTGCCTACTTGTGATCTCTGTCTGCCAAATAAATAAATAAAATCTTTAAAAAAATATATTGTAAAACCAGACTGTGGTGTTTGTCACATAAGTCTGTTAACTTACGAAAAATCAGTGAATTGTACAGTTTAAAATGGTGAGTTATGTGGTATGTGAATTATATGTCAATAAAACTATTTTTTAAAAAGTCAAAGCACACATTTCTCATCCGTTAATAGAAACTCCTCGGGTTTTTTTTTCCTAAAGATTTTATTTATTTATTGACAGACAGAGATCACAAGTAGGCAGAAAGGCAGGCAGAGAGAGAGGAAAGGAAGCAGGCTCCCCGCCGAGCAGAGAGCCCGATGCAGGTCTCGATCCCAGGGCCCTGGGATCATGACCTGAGCCGAAGGCAGAGGCTTTAGCCACCCAGGTGCCCCTCCTTGGGTTTTTCTCTTGGACTCCAAGTCCTCATCCAGGAGAGCAGCCTTCCAACCTTGAATCTGTCCATCACAGGGCTCCCTGCCCAGCTGGGCCACGGTTCACTGCCATGCCTCAGCTCATCACCTACATTCATGCTCAGCACTAATATTCGTTCCGTAGTCTAAGAAACAGGGAGAACTGCACCAGAATGCAGCACTATCGTCTTTTGTTAAGGAGGAGGCAAACCATATGCAGACTGCTTTATTAACAGTATTATTTGCCTATAGTACCTACACTGAGGACGGGGAAAAGGATGGTGGCCTGCCTTCCTGCTCGTGTTCAGGAAGGAATGAAGTCATCTAATCATCTCCCTTTGTTCACATTTTTCTAAAAAGACCATGTCTGGAAACCAGCCATCCCATAAACTCACCCTCTGAGCACTGTTGCCTACCCTGTCACCCTACCCAAATTATAATGTCTGCTGGAAACAAGGAAAACAAAATAAAAAAAAAATCAAAGTAGATCCAGTCATTCACTGCCTCAAGGGAGTTTTTAAATTAGGAAAGTCAGACATTATTTACATCATACAATGTGATTTTTAAAACAAACAACACTGCTTTAATCCGGCCTCCCTCTCACCACTGAAACAGCATTCTTATGTCCATTTCCTTTAAAATGCTATTATCGGGGGCTCCTTTAAAAGTAATCGCTAAGGGACGCCTGGGTTAAAGTCTCTGCCTTCGGCTCAGGTCATGATCCCAGGGTCCTGGGATCGAGCCTCACATCGGGCTCTCTGCTCGGCGGGGAGCCTGCTTTCCCCTCTCTCTCTGCCTGCCTCTCTGCCTACTTGTGATCTCTGTCAAATAAATAAAATAAAAATCTTAAAAAATAAAAGTAATTGCTAAGATTCTGCAAGAAGGGTATGGACTGTCCTGCTGCGGTGGGTTGATTTGCTAGGTGAGGCAGCACGCTTTGCAGGAGTCCTGTTCTTGTTGGACCCACTAGCCCGGGACCCACAGTAGGCAAAGGTAAGCTAAGCATGCAGACACCTCCTGCTGCCTGTGAGTGAGTTCCGAGAGCTAAACCAGTTAACTCACACTGCAGTGAGTTTTGAAGACAGCTGAATGCTAACCTTACAGAACTAAACTGACCTGGGGCACTTGGGTGGCTCAGTGGGTTAAAGCCTCTGCCTTCGGCTCAGGTCATGATCCCAGGGTCCTGGGATCGAGCCCCTCGTGGGGCTCTCTGCTCAGCAGGGAGCCTGCTTCCTCCTCTCTCTCTGCCTCTCTGCCTGTCAGATAAATAAATAAATAAAATCTTTAGAACTAAACTGACAAAGGTGGTCAATGAATCCTTCGTTAAGTAATGCAAAAAAAAAAATGGAACGGTAACATACTAAACAGCGCTGCCCTTGCTATGATTCGATTAGTAGAAATGCTCATCTGGGTGGATGCTTGGGATTCTTTCCCAAATTCATTTAGGCCTTTATTGCTCTCCTCAATCTCAAAAGACCACTGATGAACTTCTGACACTGGTTCTTTATTTTGCAGGCCACAGGGCATCTCCTGTAGAAGGATAAAAAGAGAAGCAGACAGAGGAGGCTGTGTATTCCCAAACAGAAGGCCTCAGTGGTGAGTCAGAAGGCAAGGGGCTCGGCAAGCCGACCAGCTTCCGAGCAGTATGGTTTGATCGAGATGAAATCCATTTGAACTTACTAAAATAGGCTGCACCCAGACACTGCGTTTGCCTCCCTGACTGTCTTCCCAAGGACAACTGAGTATCCTTCTGCTCCATGAACCTCTGACCAAATTCAGAGTAAGACAGATGGTGGGAAGCCATACACAGAGGTGGAGGCCTTTTGTACCTCTATCCCGGGCTATTGATTTTCCAGTAAAATATATTTCCCACGCTTCCTGGAAAGGCTTGAGAGTGAGTTCATTTTAACAACTCCTTCTTCCAAAAGGAAAGAGTCATTGAGTATGAAGGAATTCTTTTAAGAGGCGAAAATGCTCAAACAAAGGCTGAAAACAGAGAAGTGTCCCACGACCAAGGGAGACTCTAATGGCCTCAGGAAACCTTAAATCGAAGCCAAGACATCATATTACAGGAATTCCCAGATAATTCCGATGCCTGTGAAAATGAGGTCACGTTGACAAAGCCCTAGGGGACGGAAGAAGGCGCCATCTTACATGCCAGTAGCGCCTCCTCGCTCACACTGGAGTGCTGTGGCTGGTTTCACACCTCCAGGTCCTTGGCTTCCCGGAACCAAGCAGTACTAGCTCCCTCTCAGCAGACTTCAGCAAATCCTGTCACCAACTCTACCTCCAGCCTTCAGATGGACGATGAACAGCTGACCCTCGAGCCACACAGGTTGGAAGCGCACAGGTCCACTTAGATGCGAATTCTTTTCAATAAATACAGTACAGTACTGTAAAGGTATTTTTCTTCCTTATTATGAGTTTCTTAATAACATTTCCTTTTCTCTAAGGGCGCCTGGGTGGCTCAGTTGTCAAGCGTCTACCGCTGGCTCAGGTCATGATCCCAGGGTCCTGGCATCGAGCCCCGCATCGGGCTCCCTGCTCGGCGGGAAGCCTGCTTCTCCCTCTCCCACCGCTTGTGTTCCCTCTCTCGCTGTCTTTCTCTGTCAAACAAATAAATAAAATCTTTAAAAAAAAAACCTTCCTTCTCTCTAGCTTACTGTACTGTGAGAGCGTTGCATATAACACACGTGACATACAAAATAGGTGGCAATCAGCTGTTCGTGTTCTCGGCGAGGCTTCCAGTGAACAGCAGGCTATCAATTAAGTTCTTGGGGAGTCGAAAGCTATACATGGGTTTTCAATGGTGTAGGGGGTCAGCGTCCCTAAGCCCTGAGCTGTTCAAGGCTCAACTGTGTATGGATGAGTAAGGCAGGAAAGGGGGTAGGTGAAAAAGTACATGGGATATAGGGGACACACCACACCACCAGTGAACCCTAATGTGAACTATGGACATTAAAGGATAACGATTCTTCAGTTGTCGCCAATCCCTCCTCTGGTGGGAGATGCCAATAGTGGGCGGGACTGTGCATGAATGTGGCTGGGGCAGGGGCTGGAGAGAGGATGGCACATGAGAAGTCCCTGTACCTTCTGCTCAATTTTGCCCAAACTTCTCTATAAAATAAAGCCTTAAAAAGGTGGGGGCAGGCGGGTAAGCACTAGAGAAAGGGAGAGAAAATTCAGGGTGGGGACAAGTGGGCAGACAGATGAGTAAGAGAGAGAATGGAGTAAGCAACAGGTGCGTAGGGAGAGCAGAAATTTCAGGAGGTTTTGTGGGATTTTTCTGCGCTCTAACATGCCACCCACTTCCCATCTTTCCTACCAGATGCAGGTTCTTTAACCTGTGTCTTTAAGACACACTCTTTAGGCATCTGCCACAAGTTACAGTGCAGTGGAAGAAAGTCAGGGAAAAAAAATAATGCTGGCCATCACTGCTGGGGATGGAGTGCAGGCGTGCACACTCTCGCCCGGGGGGCTGTGCCCAGACAGTGCCCCCGCCACCCTGCCTGAACCCCCTTCCAGCTCCTTTCTGCTTATCTAAGTCTTGGCACGCTGGAATCCCATCTTCCACTGAACCCTTTCGCTTTATTGGTTCTCCAAATGGCAGCTTAGTGAGCTTCAGACTCACCTGGGGGGGGGGGGCATTGGGAGGGAAGAGGTAGGGGCTGAGGGTGTTGTTTAAAATGCGGTTTCCTGGGGCGCCTGGGTGGCTCAGTGGGTTAAAGCCTCTGCCTTCGGCTCAGGTCATAATCCCAGGGTCCTGGGATCGAGCCCCGCATCGGGCTCTCTGCTCAGCAGGGAGCCTGCTTCCTCCTCTCTCTCTCTGCCTCTGCCTACTTGTGATCTCTGTCAAATAAATAAATAAAATCTTTAAAAAATAAAAAATAAAATAAATAAAATAAAATGCGGTTTCCTGTGATCGGGGGCCAGAGATTGTGAGGTATAGCAAATCAGGTGTGGGGCCCAGACAGCTGCACAAGCTTCCCGGGGGGCTTCGGAGGCAGGATCCCTCAACCACATTTTGAGAAACCCATCTTAGGACAGTTTGTAACTTTCTATCATTCTCTGCCATGTGGCTTACACTATCATGTCTGTCCTGCCTTTCCAGCGGGGCCGTGGGTGCTAAGACCTAGGGGTTGCATGTACAATTAAGCCTGATAATGAAGCCACTTAGATTCCTTTTTCTAGTCTCTATTTTTTCAGTTTTACTGAGGTACAACTGACAAATAAAAAGTATATATATTGGAGGTTGATAACAGGTGCACATGGCAAAGTGATCACTGAAACCGAGCTAATGAGCATCCCTCCCGGGGCGCCTGGGTGGCTCAGTGGGTTGAAGCCTCTGCCTTTGGCTCGGGTCATGATCCCGGGGTCCTGGGATCGAGCCCCACATCGGGCTCTCTGCTTAGCGGGGAGCCTGCTTCCTCCTCTCTCTCTCTCTGCCTGCCTCTCTGCCTACTTGTGATCTCTGTCTGTCAAATAAATAAATAAAATCTTTTTAAAAAAATGAGCATCCCTCCCCACACATTGTTGCCATTTTCCTTTCTCGTTGTTTTATTTTTAAATACTTCCTGGCACATAACCTCAAGTTATGATGGGCAACGAAAGCCAAGGAGCACAATAAGATTATCAGAAAAACAATGAATAGGGGCGCCTGGGTGGCTCAGTGGGTTAAAGCCTCTGCCTTCGGCTCAGGTCATGATCCCAGGGTCCTGGGATCGAGCCCCACATCGGGCTCTCTGCTTAGCAGGGAGCCTGCTTTCCTTCCTCTCTCTCTGCCTGCCTCTCTGCCTACCTGTGATCCCTGCCTATCAAATAAATAAATAAAACCTTTTAAAAAAATGAATAGAAAAATGATACACTGTTTTGCAATGATGAAAAAAGTTCAACAAATGGCAGTGTATCTTGAGCACGTGGAAGGAACCAAGGACAGGGGCAGCACGAGCTCAATACCCATTCAGAACAGCCGGCCAGGAGTGGCCCAGCCGCAGTTAGACACACTGATGTGCCACCAGAACTGCATCAAGGACTGAATGGGGCAGAAATCAGCAGACAGTCCCGTGGAAACTTGAAAAGGGGGAGATAATATCCACAGACTTGCCAATTCAAGAAGTCTCTATCCTGCCCAAGTTTATAGGATGTATGGTTAATTTAATTTTATTTTTTTGAGATTTTTTAATTTATTCATTTGAGAGAGAGAAAGAGCGTGCACGAGCAGGAGGGAGAGGCAGAGGGAGAAGCAGACTCCTCACGGAGCCAGGCGTCCGACACGGGGCTCGATCCTAGGACCCAGAGATCACAACCTGAGCCAAAGGCAGATGCTTAACCACAGGAGCTACCCAGGCGCCCCGTGATGGTTAATTTTACATGTCACTTCACTGGATCACAAGGTACCCAACTTAAACATTATTTCTGGGTGTGTCTGTGAGTGCGTTTCCAGAAAAGATGAGCCTTCGAACTGAGAGAGTGAGTAAAACAGACTGCCCACCCCAGTGCGGGTGGGCATCATCCAATCTGCTGAGAGCATGAATAGAACCAAAAGGTAGAGGAAGGGAGACTCGTTCTCTCTGCCTGACTTCTTGAGCTGAAACATCAGTCTTCTCCTACCTTTGGACTAGAACTTACACCCTTATGGGCTCTCTCAGGCCTTTGGACAATTTAACTTCTAGGAATCCACTCTACACATCTTGATATAGTTTGCCAAAGTCCTGTGGATACGATGCTCACTTCAGAATTGTTTCTATAGCAGCAAGGACCTAGAAGCGATGCACGTGAACTCCAACAGGCGGTGGGAGATACAGACTGCAGGACATCCAGAATTTGTATGTAAGATTTACATAAGGCCCATCCGAATCAGAGAGGTAAGGGGCACCTGGGTGGCTCAGTCAGTTAAGCTGAATTAGTGTTCTCGTATTCTTTGGGTAAATACCTAGTAGCATGGTTGCTGGGTCACAAGGTAGTTCTATTTTTAACTTTCCGAGACACACACGCATGCGCACGTGCACGCACACACACAAGAGGAATATTAATCAGCCACAAAGAAGAATGAATCTTGTCATTCACAACACGGATGGCGCTAGAGAGGATTATGTTAGGTGCCATAGAGAAAAGCAAATACCACATGAGTTCACTAAATTGTACATCTGAAGCTAATAATACACTGTATGTTCACTAACTGGAATTTAAATAAAAAACTTGAAATAATAAATTGGTAGAATCAGCAGAGGCAGAGACAGCTCCAAAGCAGGGAGAAGCAGCTATGGGAATATTTTCATCCACCGTATCTGACAGCGTCCTTTCTTTAAAAATTAAATCACTGGGGCGGGGAGGGCGGGGGAGGGCGGGGGAGCTGGCGGGGTGCCTGGTTGGCTCAGGTGGTGAAGCTTCTGATTCTTGATTTCAGCTCAGGTCATGACTGCAGGGTCGCGGGATGGAGCCCGCCACTGGGCACTGTGCTCAATGGGGAGTAGTCTGCTTGTGATTCTCTCCCTGTCCCACACCCTCTGCCCCTCCCCTCTGGCTCACACTCTCTCTCTCTTTTTCTCTCTCTCAAATAAATAAATAAAATCTTTAAAAAAATCACTGGAGGTCACCTGGAAGCTAAAAGAAATGGTCACAGAGGAAGGGAGAAGGGAGCCCGGCTCTGTTGGGTAATATATTTTAACCTCAGAAATGTAAGAAGAAAAATAGTGATAAAACTGTCCCCTAAGATTATTGTCCATGTCACCTATGAAGCAAGCTCCTTCCTGGGTTTTCACACCAACTACTGCTCATGTCATCATTGTGGAGCAAGTTCACCAAAGAGCGCTATTCTGTCTTTTGAAAAGCAATGTATAAAGATGTTTAAAAACTATCCACGCGCAAAATGAAAGGAGGATGCCGTCCCAGTGCACATCCAACATTGGGTGAAAAGTGACACTATTTCAGCCGAGCTGGCAGACGGCGACAAAACTACCAGACAGGAAAACTCAGAGGTTAGGATGGCTCGACCTTTTCATTAGTGATTGGGCCAAGTCTGGAAAGGAGACATGAAGGAGAGCAGAGAGAAGATTAAGGAGAATAACATGATTTTTTTTTCAAATGGGAACTTATTTTGTATCCTGCACAGGCCCTATTTATAGCTAATAGATTTTGACATATCTGTGTTCAAGCCAGAGCCATTCCATTCCTCCCTCTGTGCCAAAGGGCAGTCTTCCCTTCAGGCTGTCCTCGAACACAAGGTTGATAATATTTCTGAGGACATCATAACAGATTGATTGATTCTAAAATAAAATCACAGTATGTAATCACTTAAAACTTACTGCTTAGAGGAACTTGGGAATTCACCTTCTAAATATCTGGTAAGGCTACATCTACCTTCTGAATTTCCCCGTAATGCCTCCATGTGAACTGATTTCTCTTTTGGCACCGTTTAATGGACCTTGCTCTCAATCTTTGCACTACCTTTGAATCTTACAGTACAGGGCAGGCAAAACTTCTAGCCATCCGTCTGAGGCCTATAAGCAGACATCAGACCCTTGCAATAGCTTAACCAGTCTCCCATGTCACCTCAACACATCAGTGGCTCAGCCCGTGAAAAGATAAAAGATGACCATAGAGACAGGCAAGAAATTCTTTGGTTATGATCTGAACACTCACCACCGTATAATAGTTCTTGGTAAGCGGAGTAGTTTCAAATCCTTTGACAGCCTTGGGGGACAGAGGTCTCTCTGCGAAAAAGACATTTAAATTATGTTAATAACATAGAAGGCTAAGAGGAACACTTTTATAATGTCGGTCAACTAACCTACTATAAATATTGTCGAATGGAAGGATGAGTGGAAATGTACGTTCCTCGACAAGTAAAACTATAACTTTACTAAACTCTAGATGGTCCAAGTTAGACCTTGTCCAGGCCCCCTCGATCCCTGAGTTGACTCCAGGAAACAAACTGAGGGTTGCTGGAGGGGAAGTGGGTAACTGGGTGATGGACATTGGGGAGGGCACGTGGTGTGATGAGCACTGGGTGGTATATGCAACTGATGAATCATCGATTATATCAAATACTTGATAGCTAATTGAATTTAAATTGGAAAAAAAAACAAGCCTAGCTAATGAGTGGCAGGGCCGGGGCAAGAATTTATCTCCACTTGGGCATGTTTATTTACTGGAGTCTGTCTCTCCACTCAACTTACTCAAAACAGATAAGCAAAGCCAACGCTAACCGAATATACATATTTGTGACTTGTAAGTTATTATATGAGTTTAATATAATATAAAGAATAGCAACCATCCTTTGTTGGGGCTCTCTACTGTGCCAAAAATAAAATAATCAGAATCTCTAACACACTGAAAACTAGCAGGAAATTCTTGTTTCTTTGATGTATCATTTTAATATCATGACACTCAGCGATAAAATGCTTTCTTTTACAAAGTTACTCTTACCTTTCAAATTCATGACTAAGAGACATCCTAACACATTCTTCTTTTAAAAAAACACTTAAGATAAATACAAGATGGTGATCTTTCCTATCCCATCCTTATTTTCTCCTTTGCTCACTTTGTTGTATGTTCCATTTCTATCTTGCTATATTATATGATGCTTTAAACTCTTTCTGAAGCATGGCGGAGTATATATAAATAACCAAACGATAAGATATCATCATGCTTGATTTTCCTTTTTGAAAAATACTTTCTAGTTTTAAATCTATTACAGTCCCACCCTAAAAAATGCAAATTTTAGAAAAGAAAATAAAAACCAATGATTTAGCCCATCACTCAGAGCTAACCATCATTAGAGTAACATTATAAAATATGCCTCCCACTCTTTTTATATATGTATTTGTAAACACACATACACACACACACACACACACACACACACAGGGATCTTTCTTTCTTTTTTTTTTTTAAAGATTTTATCCAGGGACGCCTGGGTGGCTCAGTTGTTTAAGCAGCTGCCTTCGGCTCGGGTCATGATCCCAGCGTCCTGGGATCGAGTCCCACATCGGGCTCCTTGCTCGGCAGGGAGCCTGCTTCTCCCTCTGCCTCTGCCTGCCACTCTGTCTGCCTGTGCTCGCTTGCTCTCTCTCCCTCTGTCTCTGACAAATAAATGACATGTCTCTGATAAATAAATGACAAATAAATTATTTGTCAGAGAGAGAGAGAGCGAGCACAGGCAGACAGAGTGGCAGGCAGAGGCAGA